>PVJS01063654.1:0-10433 GCA_004027185.1 Glis glis | reverse complement strand
GCCTGTCTCAGTCTCCCAAGTACTGGGATTGCAGGTGTATGTAACCACACTTGGCTGATGCTCTGTCTTATTGCTGGGCAGAGGCATCAAGCTGCAGCTCACAGGCAGCCACACCATCATGAGGGTAAACTGAGACTCTAGTGTCACTGTGTTGCAAAGCTATAGCATTCAGTAGTATAGGTCTTCTAAATGCTTGTTTCACTTAATATTTTCAACTTATATAGTTTATTAGGATGTAACCCCATCATAAGTCAAGTGGCATCTGTATTAGTTTCCTATGGCTGCTATAACAAATGACAACAAACTTGATGGCTTAAAGTAATACATGTTTATTTTCTCAGGGTTCTGGATGTCAGAAGTAAAAAATCAGCTAAGTGACCCTGAAATTTCAGCAACTCAGGAGGCAGAGGCAGGAGGATCCTGATTTCAAGGCCAGCCTGGGCAACTTAGGAAGACCCAGTTTCAAGAAAAAAAAGTCCAAAATCAGTTTCAGTGGGCTGAAACCAAATTGTAGGCAGAGCATTCTTCCTCTGGAGGCTCTAGGAGAGAATCTATCTTGTTTTCCAGCTTCCGGTGTCTGCTGGCATCATTTGGTTTGTGGCCACTTTACCCTATTCCCTGCCTTTGTGGTCACAAGCTTTCTCTTTTTTTTTTTTGTCAAGTCCCCCACTGCCTCCCTCTTGTAAAAAAAAATGTGATTGCACCTAGGGCTCACTCAGGAAATTCAGGATAATCTCCCCATCTCAAGATCCTTAACTTAAACCACATCTGCATGTATTTGGTTTTTTTTTTTTGGAACTGGGGATTAAACCCAGGGGCATTCTACCTCCAAGCTACACCCCCCAGCCCTATTTTTTATTCTTTATTTTGAAACAGGGTCTCATTAAGTTGCGGAGGGCCTCACTAAGTAGCTGAGGCTGGCCTTGAACCTGTGATCCTCCTGTCTCAGTCTCACAAGTACTGGGATTACAAGCGTGCACCACCATGCCCGGCTCACATCTGCATGTAAAATAACATTGACAAAGCCAGGAGTGGTGGCACACACCTATAATCCCAGTACTTTGGAGGGAGGCTGAGACAGAAGGATCACAGGTCTGTGGCCAGCCTCAGCAACCTCGTGAGGCCTTCTGCAACTTAGTGAGACCCTGTTTTAAAATAAAAAAAATAGCCAGGTGCAGTGGTGCATGCCTGCAATCCCAGTACTTGGGAGGCTGAGACAGGAGGATTGCAGGTTTGTGGCCAGCCTCAGCAAGTAGTGAGCCTCTCATCAACCTAGCAAGATCCTGTTTCAAAATAAAAATAAAATTGGGCTGGGTATATAGCTTGGAGGTAGAATGCCCCTGGGTTCAATCCCCAGTACCACAATAAAATAAATAAATAAATAAATAAATAAATAAATAAATAAACAAACTAGGCTGGGGATGTAGCTCAGAGGTAGAAGGCTTCTGGGTTCAATCCCAAGTACCACAAAATATAAATAAATAAATAAATAAATAAATAAACATTGACAGGTTCAGGGAGCTGTGATGTGGCTATATCTTGAAAGACCATTTTCCAGCCTACCACATACTGCAAGGTGTTTTTTCCTTTAATTCCCGTCCGGCCCTCTGCCTCCTCTGCTGCCTGTGAAATGAGGCCATTCAAGTTTCATGGCTTTTATTTGTGTCCCTTCTATGTTCATGGTCTATTTGCTGTCTGTTATTCATTTGAATGGCCACTGCAGGGCCCTGGGCACCCAGTGGCCTGGGAATTCTAGCATTCTTCTGAGAGATTCCATCTCTTTGGCCTGTGGATGTGGGCCTCACAGGGGCTGACTTTGAAGGAGCTGAGTAGTTTCTCTGGAGAGACTGAACAATGGCTGGCTGGAGCCTCCTTCCCCTGCCTGCCCTACCTTTTCCATTCAGCTGCTTGCTGTTAGCACCCACTCCTCAGACACAGTCTTGCCTGTGCTATGCACTAAGGCTTCTGTGCTGCAAGTTAAGAAAAGGCAGGGGCAATAGAAAGGGAGTAAGAACAGGAAGCATGACTATTGCAGCATGCCCAGTGCCATGCTAGGACTTCTAAGGTGTCAGGATCCCTCAGAGGACAGGCCCCTGACCCACATGGGAGGCATGTGTGGGTGACAAGGAAGGGCTGTCTCATTCACTCTAATTCTCCCCATCTCGGGATGCTCCACGACACAGATTAGCGTCCTGGCTTTCTAGTTAGTTTGCTGCATGACTTTGCCAGGTCACTTTTGGTACTGGGGATTGAACCCAAGGGTACTCTACCCTTGAGTTATGCCTCCAGCCATTTTATTTTTTTATTTTGAAGCAGGATCTCACTACATTGCTGAGGGTCTTGCTATGTTGCTGAGGCTGGCCGTGAAACCGCAATCCTCCTGTCTCAGTCTCCCAAGTACTGGGATTACAGGCCTGCACCGTTGTACCCAACTGTGGAATTCAGAATCTGTAGATTAGAGGACCCTCCATATTGATCTCCATAGTGGTTTTCCTAATTTACACTCCTACCAACAGTGTATAAGGGTTCCTACTTCTCTATATCCTCACCAGCATTTATTATTGTTTGAATTCTTGATGACTGCCATTCCAACTGGAGTGAGATAGAATCTCAGTGCAGTTTTGATTTGCATTTACCTAATTGTTAATGATGTTGAACATTTTTTCATATATTCATTGGTAATCTGTATTTCTTTTTTTAAGAAATATCTATTTGGTTCAATTGTATATTTTTGATTAGGTTATATTGTTTTAGTGTTAAGTTTTTTTGAGTTCTTTATGTATTCTAGATATTACTTCTCTATCATAGGGAGTTACTGGCAAAGATTTTCTCCCATTCTGTAGGCTGTCTCTTCAGACACTAGATTGTTTCCTTTGCTGCACCTCAGACATAAAGAAGAGCAAAATTATGCCATTTGCAGGAATATGGATGGAACTGGAGAATATTATGCTAAGTGAGATAAGCCAGTCTCAGAAAATCAAGGGTTGTGTGTTTTCTCTCATATGTGGAAGCTAGAGAGAAAATAAGAAACAAAAGGGACTTGAGATAAATGGGGAGAGAGACCAGTAGAATAGTGGAAGGGTACTGGGGGAGGGAGATGGGGAGGGGAAAATGAGGCTTGAGGAAGGAAACAGTTCAAATAATGCTATACCCACATATGAAGGTACCACTACCAGTCTCACTAACATGTATGGGGAGGGAGGAGGGGAACAGGGTGGGATACAAAGGGAAATATACCAAGTGCTGTGGGCATGCACATCCGCATCACTTTGAATCTCACTATCATGCACAATTACAGTGCACCAGTAAAAATATAAAAATAAATCTTAAAAATCTGTAGTAGAAACCAGATTCCATGTTGCTACTATTTTTACAACTATTTTCTATTTTCCCTTAGGATTTAGTAAATTTCCTTTAGAGAATGTAAATTGTGCTACACACACACACACACACACACACACACACACACAAACACACATACAGAGTGAGAGAGAGAGAGAGAGAGAGAGAGAGAGAGAGAGAGAGAGAGAGAAAATTGACTTTTTTTGCAGTGTATGCCTGATTTTTAAAGGGAGAACAAGAAAGCCCAGAAGGTTGGACATCAGGGGTTCATTTATTTATTCATTCGTCAAATAGTTAAGTATTTGTGTGTGCTAAGCTCTGTGCCAGGTGCTGAAGTTTCAGAGAGGAATAAGACACATCAAGGAACTTAGATTCTAATAGAGGAAAACATTCATGCAAACAAGTCAGTGAACTAAATAATTAAAAATGATGCTGAGACTCAGCTCTATAAAATATAATGGTACTGAGATATAAATATAATTAGGGTAGAAGATGGCGTAATAGTTAGGGTAAGTAAGGCTAGTTACTGTAACAGATGAGCTATCAAATCTAAGTGACTAGCCAAGTTCAGTGACCTGTACCTGTAGTCCCAGCTACTCCAGAGGCTGAGGTAGGAGGATCAGGAGTTCAAGGCCAGCCTGGGAAAATTAATGAGACCACATCAAAAAATAACTAAGTGATTTAACACCACAAAATGTATTTCTTTTTTTAAATATAATTTTATTGGTGCATTGTAATTATTTATCATAGTTAGGTTCAGTGTGACACAACATACATGCACATAGCACTTGGTGTGATTCCAAAATGTATTTCTTTTTTTTTTCAAAATGTATTTCATGATCACATTAAAGTTTATTGTGGGTCAGCTTGGAAAGGGAGGCTGCACTCCACAAAATCATTTAGACTTCCAGGACTGTTCCATCTTTAACTAAAAGTCACTGAGATCTGCCTTCCTGGAGTATGAGGAGAGAGAGACAGAATAGAAAACATATACCTTTTTTGTGGTACTGGAGATTGAACCCAGTGGCATTCTACCACTGAGCTACACCCCTAGTACTATTTTATGTTTTTACTTTGAAACAGGGTCTCACTAAGTTGCAGAGGGCCTCACTAAGTTGCTGAGGCTGACCTCGAACCTACAATCCTCCTGTCTCAGCCTCCCAAGTACTGGCATTACAGGCATTGCCAGCATGCCCAGACAAAATATACACTTTTTCATAACCATTTCTCCCAGAATTGACACAGCATGTGGTCATGTGGCCCAGTGTAGATGCAAAGGGGCTAAGAGGTACAACCTAATGATATGTCAAGGAGGGTATTTGAAGCAGGGTTTGGTGAACACTGAGGCTCTAGCACAGACGAAATGGCCATTCTATGATCCTTTGAGTGCAATGTCTAAAGAGAAGTAGGCATTAGAGTGAAATAATGCCATGAGAAAAATGAAGCAATTGGATTTGGGGTTGCTACTACAGCCATTTCTTCCCATCTGGGATTCTTTTCCTAGAATTCATTTGACTTAACTCATCTAACTCTACTCCATACCTACCTTCTTTCCTACTCATCCTGAAAATCTCATCTTAAATGCTACTTGGTTCAGGAGAGCCTTCCCTGATCAATCAACTAGGGGAAGTTTCCCTGCTGGGCTCCCACAGTAGCCACTGTTTTTGTTGTAATTATTTAAATGTCTTTCTTATTATACCATAATGGCAGGAAACATGTCTGGTTTTACTCATCGTTATATATCTAGTGATTAACACTCTGTCACATAGAGGACCCTTGATAAATATTTGTGGAATAAGAGAATTTGCTTTCCCAAAGCTCTTATAATATTTTTCTCAGTCGCACATGCAGTTGATCAGTTAATAGATATTTAGTCCTCATTAAGTGATAGGTATTTTTTGCATACTGGAGTTAATGATGAGTAAAACATTGGTTCTTCATTTGATTGTGATTGCCTTAAGAGAAGGATAGGGTGGCCAATTTATTCTGTTTTGCCCAGGGCTTTTCTGTTTTGTTTTGTTTACAGAATACTAGGGATTGACCCAGGGGTACTCTACCACTGAGCTACACCCCCAGTCCTTTTTTTAAAATGATAAAGATAGTATGGCAACTTTCTTTTTTATTGATGTCCCCAGGCCTTTTAATTAATATTGAGACAGTGTCTTGCTAAATTGCCGAGGCTGCCCTCAAGCTTGCAATCCTCCTGTCTCAGCCTCCCAAGTCTCTGGGATTACAGGTGTGCATCACTACACCCAGTTACTTTGCTGATTTTTACATGAAAGTCTGGTACTCATGAACCACTCCCCACCCCCAGCTCCTAGTCCTGGGCAAGCCAGGACAGTTGGTCACTCTAGAGTACAATGTTTCTTATCTCCATCCCAGATGTCTAGCATCATCCCAGACACATTATTCCTGACAAATGATAAAGAACATTTGTGCGTGGAGGTGGGTGGTTAATGGATGGATGGACGTGTGGATTCGGATGAGTGAATGGCTAGCAGAATGGGTGAATGGATGTGAGCTTTGTTTGAGAGCTTTTCAGAATCTGGGGGGAAGAAGAGATATACCAGGAGATCTCAGAACCGTCCTGAAAGGTCTACAGCAGAAGGCTGTGGGGAGGGGCCTGCCTTCTGGGAGCTGGAGGTAATAATATTCTGCTTTGGCTATTTGTCTGAATGTGACCAGTTTGGAGTTTCCTCTGTGCCTGGACAATCAATGTCAGGCTGACCTGGCATTAAAAGCACTCATCGCACTTTGCCAATCACCAGTATTATTACCCCCTAGCTACATCCTTAGGGGAGGTCAAAATATAAATTAATATCTCAAGATCTTACTTTGGGGAACAAAATACAATAAGCTCTGAGGTTATTGCATGGAGGAGGGGTGTGTAGTCAGAACTTTGTAATTATAGCTAATTATATTTTTCAAATGATTTAATTGATATAATATAGCTAATAGAAATTATATTTATCTTTTCCCTTCTCAGATTCCTGGTGGAGAGGGGTCAAATTTTTCAAGTCATATTTTAAGTACCTAAGGGTAGCAGTGTATTCTTAGAAATCTATCCTCCTCTGTGTTATGAAATGTCCTCCAGCCCCAGCCCCACCCTTATTCCCCAAAGTCACTTTGGGGAAGTCTTTCTGGGCTCTTCCAAGCACTTAAGATCACTCTGCTCATACCATTTTGAGGCAGGTATCCCTGAATATTACTGTGAGTTACAAATGTCTGTTCTTCTTGTCAGATGGGCACTGCCTTGAGTAGAGACACAGATTCCAATATCCACTTTGTCACTATGTGACTTTCAGCTAGATACTTAATTTCTCTGAGCCTCAACATCCCCCTCTATAAAAGGATAGCACTATTTATCTCAGAGGGTTGTTGCAGGATTAAATAAGACTCTCCTAGCACACTGGGCCTTCAGTCTGTGTTAGTTGCCTCCTTCTTCCCCTCATTTGAGGAGCAAACTATGTATCATTTATTTTATAGAGTTTTATTAGTGCAATATAATTATACATCATAATGAGATTCAAAGTGATACATTCACATATGCACACAACATCTCTTGTTGTGCATCCCGCCACACCCCAACCCATCCTCCCTCCCCGTTCATGCAAGTAAAGTTGTTAGTGATACCTTAATATATGGACATAATATAATTTAGTCTGTTTCCTTCCTCAAGTCTCCTTTTTTCCCTCCCCTCTTCCTTCCCCTGGTTCCCTTCCATTATCCTACTGATCTCACTCCTCATTTATCTAAAGTCCTTTTTGTTTCCTAGTTTCTCCCTAGCTTCCACATATGAGAAAAAAACATATGACCCTTCACTTTCTGAGACTGGCTAATCTCACTTAGCACAATAATCTCTAGCTCCATTCATTTTCCTGCAAATGACATAATTTTATTCTTCTTTATGGCTAAGTAAAACTCCACTGTGTGTATATACCACATTTTCTTTACCCACTCATCTGTTGGCAGACACGTAGGTTGGTTCCATAACTTGGCTATTGCAAATTATGCTGCTATAATCATGGGTATGCATGAATTACTATAGTATTCTAACTTGCCCACTATGTGCCAAAATAAATGTTAGCTGGCTTAACAGACTAGAAATTGGACCATCATATAACCCAACTATCATTTATTTTTGAATCTCCAGCACAAGTCTTGGCACATAGTGGGCCACAAATATTTGACAAGTTGAATTGTCAACAAACTATCTTCATTTTGAGGAGAGGTGTTAGGTGAAGTCTACGTTACAATGACCTGGTATAAAATGTGGGAAACAATAAGGAGGAGGCTGGCACAAAACGCATACAGAGTTCAACGTAAGTTGTGGCCAACTCATCATTTTCTGTCTTTGCTGCTTCTGTGGCTGCCATGCCAGTGTCTTCTTGTATTTGCTCTTTCATTCATATTGCACCACTACTATATGTGTATCTTAGCAATTATTATATGATACATATTATAATAGAATTATATACTTATATTTTGTCTACCCAACTGGATCTTAAATTCCTTGGGCAAGAGGATGCACTTTATGCATCTTTCTATCTCCTGTACCTTGAATAATGCTTGGCATATACATACCCATTGGTGTGATGCATTTTTTTTAACACTTGGAATGTTATCACTTATTTTGACATGTCTATCTCTGGTAAGAAACTTCTCCCTAATATGAATCACATTTCTGTGATTAGGGAGAAAGGTGTTTGTTTGTTTGTTTGTTTTTGTACTAGGGACTAAACCCAGGGACATTCTACCTCCGAGCTACACCCCAACCCTTTTTTTATTTTTTGTTTTGAAACAGGGTTTTTCTGGGATGCTGAGGCTCTACTTGAACCTGCGATCTTCCTGTCTCAGCCTCCCAAGTACTGGGATATATAGGCATGCACCACCACTCCTGGTTGGAAGTTTTGTTTTGAAGGTGTAAGCCAAGTTTCTCCTAAAGAGCTTAGTATTGGGTCAGGCCCACAGTTGGTGCTAATTAACCTCTTCTACAGAGGGGAGAGGTAATTCCACATCATAAAGAATATTTTTGTTGAACTCAAGATTTACAAAGTTCTAATACAGTCTATCAGTGTCATACCATGTCCAGTACCACCAAAGAACAAGACCATATTTTTTTCTTTGGAAGCAAAGAAAATGATGTTACTCTTCTTATAAAAATTTAAAAAGCAACAGATCACCCCAAAGTCTCACCATCCAGAAAAAAAAATTGCTAATATTTAGTGAATGTCATTTCAGACATTTCTCTATACATATATTCATAAAAGAGAGAGATGGATTGCTAGATAAAGATGAGTTTATGAATAGGATTCTAGTGTGCAGGCTGGTTTTATTAAAAGTATTCAGTTTAATTTTACTTGAATTTAACAGAAAGACTGAAATGAAACCACAGGAATCGCCAACCTTTGGATAAATATTATTTTTTCTCAAAGAAATATTGACTCCATCCTATGGAAGATAAGATTATCACTGTTACACCTCCTCTTACCTCTACCCCAACCTCAAGATTTTTATTAGTTCTGTCTTTACTTTGTCAACATTGTTAACCATTACATGCTGCTCTGCCACCAACATTACTCTGGTTATTTAGGGTGTGAATGTGTATATTATGAATATTTACTTAAATGAATTCAATGCTCCACTTCTATTTGTTTATCATGGTTTCTCTATTCCCAGATTTTTAAATTTGGTTATGTTTCTTGATTGAATGAATTTCTTTTTTGTTGTTGTTTTTGTTTTTTGTGGTACTGGGGATTGAACCCAGGGGCATTCTACCTCCAAGCTGCACCCCCAGCCCTATTTTTTATTCTTTATTTTGAAACAGGGTCTCACTAAGTTGCGGAGGGCCTCACTAAGGAGCTGAGGCTGGCCGCAAACCCGGATCCTCCGGTCTCAGCCTCCCAAGTACTGGGATTACAAGCGTGCACCACCATGCCCAGCTTGAATGAATTTCTTAGAGGGTCTTTTGAATGCTATATTCTCTAAGTTCTGTCTGTTGCCTTTTTATTTGAAAAAGTATTTGACTGAATATGACATATTTGCATCTCAAACCTTCAACATTTTAGAGACTTGCTTTGTTGTCTTTTGATATAAAATATTTCTGTGAAGTATAAGACTGGGCTGATTTTTCCATCATGCAAATAGCTGGCTTTTTATTGTTGTTTATACACCTGAAGAATTACTTTTCCTTGATGTTCAAAAGCTGACTTTACCATTGGTCTCTATATCAGTCACTCTTAGATTTTTTTCTAGAGCACAATCTTCCCTTTCTGTCCACAGATTCAGCTTTTCTTTCATTTCAGGTAAATTTTCCTCTATTATATTCCTAAATACCTTTTCTGTACAATATGCTGACTTCTGCATAGATTTTAGGGACCCTAAGCTGCCCAGATTGTCTTTCTTACACAAAACTATTATCCTATCTGTGATTGAATAGTCCCTTTATTTTTTTTACCTTTGATTCACTGTGATTATCACAATATTTCCTTTCATGTCAATGATTTCTTTTCAGTTATGACTATTTTGTTCCATGCTGTCTCTATTTAATTTGTTAGCTCTAAAGTGGTGCTATTTTGATTTTACCATGATTCTTTAGCTCTGCCAAATCTTCATTCTATTGTTTAGTATCTTGCCTTTGGGACCTTAGTTATTGAATTCATATTTTATAGCACTCTTAACACAACACTAAGAGTGTTTTTGTGTTTCTCAATTTATGTTTTTTCCATATATTTTTCTTTTAAGTGAAAGTTTTATTAATATCCTTGTAAAGCTTGGTTTGGTTGTGCACACCTGTACTTGGGAGGCTGAGACAGGAGAATCGCAGGTTCTAGGTCAGAATCAGCAATTTAGCAAGACTCTCAGCAACCTAACAATACCTTTTTTTCAAAAAACAAAAAATAAAATAGGGCTGGGGGTGTAGCTTGAAGGGAGAATGTCCCTGGGTTCAATTACTAGTACCACACACACAAAATACAAAATTGTGGGAAATACACACAATGGAATTCTACTCGGCCATAAAGAAGAACAAAACAACATCATTTGCAAAAAAGTGGAAGGATCTGGAGAACATTATGTTAAGCGAGATCAGT
>PVJS01063653.1:0-10435 GCA_004027185.1 Glis glis | reverse complement strand
GGGAGGGAGGGAGAGTTCCTAAATGAAAGACATGGAATGTACCAGTATTCTCTCTAGTAAAGTAAAATGTATTAAAAATGAGAAAACAAAAGCTTATGGGACGATTACATCCAATATATGTGTCTTAGAAGGAGTCACATAAGCAGTTAAATGCCACATTTTGCTCTTAGAAAATGGTTACCATTGCATTTTTACCCTGAAATGCTTTCCAAAATAATTCAAAGCCCACAGTGGGGACACAGGCAGGGCTGGGGTGGGAAGGGCTATGAGATGTTGTGTGTGAAAGCACGTGGTACTCCTCCAGGGAAGACAACCAAATCCTTCTCAGAAGTCTAACTCTGGCATGAATGTGAAAGATGAATTCCAGAGGGAAGAGAGCGGAAGCAGGAGCCAGATCCAAAGGGGAATGGAATTGTCCAGGAAAGAGCTGACTCCGGAGACTGAGCACAGCAGGGGGGGCTGGAAGCTGAGTCCTCAGGAGCAGGAGCAGCGGGGATCCCCGAGACCACCAGGCTTCCTGTGTGCCTAGAGGACTTTCCACGACTTCCCAGTTATATCCCACACTGCAGGGGACCTTGAATAGGAAAAAGGAAATAATACCAAATACCTTGTAGCCCCTGACTCCTAAGACATTGCTCCTGGGGATGAGGCATAAAAAGCAGCCTCTTAGGATTTTATTTTATCCCCATGATTCATCAGAAAATCCCATCGATAAAAATCAATAATGAAAAAAAAGTTACCTATTTCATGTATTTTCAAATATTTTGCTGCCTGGAAGGGGTGCAGAGTTTTGTAAAAGCACCAATTAACACTTAGTTCTTTAAGTATAGGAACTTGGGTAATTACACTGGCATGGCAAAGACAGAAACAAAGAATTTAAAAATGTATTTGAACATGACACTGTAAATAGAACATGGAGAGCAGTCTCTCACCTGTACAAAGGAGCTGGACACGTAGACAAAAGAAATGTAAGCAAATGAACGCCAACAATTACAGAAAGCTACAATTTGCACATAAGCAGAGAAGAACCTCTTACAAGTATTGTAGGATTATAAAATAAATAAATACCAAGTCAAGAAAACACTTTCGACTGGGCCTGGTGGTACATGCCCATAATCCCAGTACTAGGGAGGCTGAGATAGGAGGATCACAGGTTGAAGGCAAAAAATAAAATAGGGCTGAGGGTGTAGCTTGGAGTTAGAATGCCCCTGGGTTCAATCCCCAGTACCACAAAAAAAGAAAAGATTGTCAGAGTTTAAATGTGCTGTACCAAGGAAAAACAGCATTTTCTTTCTTTCATTTTTGAATAGTGAGATTGACATTCCAAGCTATTTAAATACTAGCTATTTAAATATCCCTCATTAAGTTCCCAGTATCATTTGTCCTGTAGTATAAAACAATGATTAGAAAAAGCAGTATTTGTGGACTTTTTTTTTAATACCTCCAGCAAGCATTCATTGTTAATATTATCTGCCACCAGGAAAGGAAATGGTATGGGGGATAAACAGGAATTTAGGATTTCTGCTTAAGAAATCTGATGTTATCTTTTTTTTAAGATGAAATTTTCATTCCTTTTATTTTCTCATTATTTGGGGGGTACTGGGAATTAAATCAGGGACATTCTACCTCTAATCTATAGCCCCAGCCCTTTTAATTTATTATTATACACTTTTATTGGTACATTATAATTGGTTTACTTCTAAATGTACCCTCATGTCTCAACATTGTAACCTTTACATTCTTTCTTTGTTCTAGATTATTGTCATTTTAGTTATTATGTGTCCTGGAGAGATTCGTTTATGATCTTGTCTATTTGGGGTTCTAAGTGCTTCCAGTACCTAGATGTCCATCTTGTTCCCAGGGTTCAGAACATTTTCTACTATTATTTCATTGAACAGGTTATCAACGCCGCTAGCCTGTATTCCACTCCTTCCTCAATGCCAACAAGTCTTACATTTGGTCTTGGGGTGGGGCGGGGATTGGGGATTGAACCCAGGGGCATTCTGCCTCTGAGCTACACCCTTTTTTATTTTATTTTATTGTGTTTTTTTGCGGTACCGGGGATTGAACCCAGGGGCGTTCTACCTCCGTGCTACACCCCCGGCCCTATTTTTTATACTTTATTTTGAAACTGGGTCTCACCAAGTTGCAGAGGGCCTCACTAAGTAGAGAGAAAGAGAGACAGAGAGAGAGAGAGAGAGCTGAGACTGGCCGGGAACCCGGATCCTCTGGTCTCTACTTCCCAAAGTACTGGGATTACAAGCGTGCGCCACCATGCCCGGCTTTTATTTTAATTTTGAAACAGGGTCTTACTAGATTGCTGAGAATTCTGCTACAATACTGAGGCTGTCCTTGAGCCTGCAATCCTCCTGTCCCAGCCTCCCAAGTACTGGAATTATAAGTGTGCACCACCATGCCCTGTTCCATGTTTGGTCTTTTAATGTTGTCCCAGATCTTGTATATTCTGATCATAGTTTCTTATTTCTTTTCTTTAATACTGTCTGAATGTTCAAGGCCACCCACCTTGTCTTCCTGAAATTCTGTCTTCCACTTGACCTAATCTATTGGAGAGCCTTTGTATTGAATTTTTTATTTGATTTATTGTATGTCTGGAAGAATATGTATTCTCTTGAAATTCCGTATTAAAAATTGGCTAACATTTAGCTAATCCTAAAATGTACTTTTACGAGTCACTTGTAAATTTCCCTGACTACATCTCAGATATACATTTGCAAACAAGAGATAATCTTTTGAAAAGATGGGAAATAGTCGATCCAGCATTGGGGTTAGATAATTCTGTTTTTGTGGGGGCTGTCTTGTGTACTTACAATCTCTTCACCTTTTTTTTTTTTTTTTTTTTTTTTGCGGTACCGGGGATTGAACCCAGGGGCGTTCTACCTCCGCGCTACACCCCCGGCCCTATTTTTTGTACTTTATTTTGAAACCGGGTCTCACGAAGTTGCGGAGGGCCTCACTAAGTAGAGAGAGAGAGACAGAGAGAGAGAGCTGAGGCTGGCCGCGAACCGGGCTCCTCTGGTCTCTGCCTCCCAAAGTACTGGGATTACAAGCATGCGCCACCACGCCCAGCCCCTCTTCACCTTTTTGAGCACTATCCTTCACAGAAATTCTCTTGGGATCTAAATCAATCAATCTATCTATCTATCCAAATCTAAAGCTCCCATTACTAAACTCATGTCACCCATTGAAAAATATTTATTGAGTGCCTTCTCTATGCCAGGCGCTGTTCTAGAAGTATATCTTGGAATACATTGGTTTAAAAAAAAAAGACAAAGATCCCTGCCAAAGACAAAAAAGAAAGACCAAGGCACAGAGGCACTGGGAGGACAGGTAGCCCTGGGGACAGAGTGTGACTGGTTCCTTCCAGATCTTTCCTAGGAGAACACCGCATGATGTGGAAACTCTGCTTCTCCATCTTTCTCGCAGGCAGAATTAGAATCCTGCCTTATCTGACACTGACTTTTACCACTTCCTGCGTCTGCAGCCTCACTTCTATCCTGTCTCCTCTAACTTTATCACCGCTTCATCTGTCAACATTTTCAGATGTAGCCACAGATCCTGCTTCTGGATCCGTGTCCCGTGAATTACTGCTTAACCAGTCTGACATTTTTGGTTGATGACCTGGTTCACATTTTCAACTCCAAATGTCAAAAACTTTTAAAAAGCCAAGAACTGGCAAATACTTACAGAGCTACCTCTAGCACTCCGACTGAGTAATCAAATCACCAGTCTATCTTCCGCAGAGAGCCCCCATGCTCAAACTCTATTTTGATCATTTTCAAGCACTTTTCACCTGTCTTTAAGATCTAGTTCACCTCTACCAAGAATCCCTTCTTGCAAAGCAAAAAGAAATGCATGTGCTCACTAGCACATTAAAAGAATGTCTTTGAGAAGCAAATTATAAATCCAACTTAAACACATGGAAAATGTGGGACTAGAAAGAATGCACAGTGCTCAGAGAGTAGATATTTGGGTCTTAAGTGATCATCACCATGTATCCTGTCATAAACTGAGACTCCTGATGGCCTCTGGATTTACCTCAAAAGTCCTGAGTTTGGAGGTGACTTCTTCAAGCAAGTGTACATCTTTGGAAACCTTGGCCTTTATTTTGTCCCACTTTCCTTGGGCATCCTCAAATTCTTGCCTGTACGTTTTTTCTACATCAGGAAGCACGTTTTTATCCAAAGCCTTTGTTTCTTCTGCGAGTTTATATAATGTAGGTTTTTGATTCTCAAGGATTTCATCAAGGGCCTGGAAAATGGTTTGAAAAGATTAAAAACATGCACAACAAGGGGTCTGTGCAGATGCAACAATATGCGTTATGTACAGTTTTTTAAAAAGGCATTTTATCAAAAAAGAATTGTGAAAAGAATAGGCATTATCAAAATAATTAAAGCTTTCCCTTCATGAGTTGTGTGTGGGCAACATAATATATTCTCTGGACTGAACCCACTGAAACAACACACCCAGTGTGGCCACGCGTGCAGTGGTAACTTAAGACTGGTCTATTTTATCTGATGAAATAGTTCACAGCCTTAAGGCTACTCACCAAATGACCTGGGTAGCATTTTGATTCAACAGAGAATTTTTTTAAGTATCCATTCAACTAATATCCTCACTTTAAAAAAGGTATTTTAAGCCGGGCATGGTGGCACACGCTTGTAATCCCAATACTTGGGAGGCTGAGACAGGAGGATCGCAGGTTCGCGGCCAGTCTCAGATATTTAGTGAGGCCCTCCGCAACTTAGTGAGACCCTGTTTCAAAATAAAGAATAAAAAATAGGACTGGGGGTGTAGCTTGGAGATAGAATGCCCCTGGGTTCAAACCCCAGTGCCAAAAACAAATTTTTTTAAAAAGGTATTTTAGCAGATTATAAACAGGTTGAGAATTTTAGGCTAATTATACTCAAATATATGACATTATAGTGTAATCACTATATCAGTATAATATGCTTTTCTTCAATTAATACTTAATAACTATCATTCCTTTTGTCTGAGATCCTACATTACAGTAACTAACCTTCAAATTTAAGAAATTTTTGGACCAATTTTGACCAAAACTAACCAATTTTCTTAAATCACTGAAAAACATTTTAAAATATATGAAACATCAGAAATGGCACTAGAGTTCTGAAACATGCATTACCTTTATTTCTTTCAGGGCTTTCTCCACCTCTGCAAGGTCATTCAGGACATTCAGAGGCGCCCGGGCCTTGTTTTCTGAGTCATCCAGCACATCTTTCAGCGTTTTCAAAGTTTCCAAATATGCTTGTCCAGGTTGGCTCTTTTGTTCTGTTTATTTAAAAATACTTACTTTGAGAAAACGATGTTAAGAACCTGATTATTATATTAGTATATATACCATTCACCTTCTGTATATAACGAGTGCATTCCACTACATAATAAGCTAGACCCCCCCCCCAGTTAAAATTAAAAGGGCTCTCTGTTTGTTACAAAATAGGTCATTCTACTGGCATTTCTAAGAGTCAGACAGTGACTTCATTCCTGCGGATGTTGACGTTTGAAATATTAACTCACTATCATTTTCCTTCATTTCATCCTGATGAAATATCTCTCTGAAGCTAGAATGACAATGTTCCTTTTGTCTGACATAATCTCCTCTTCCCCAGTTACTACACAAAGACTAAAATAAAACAAAGATCCACCAGTCTTCCTGTAAGCGCAGGCATGTAGACAGACCCATCTACAGAGTGGTGGACATCGTATGGGAATATTGAGCCAGGATGGGGCAGGTACTCTGAGAATGAATGAGGGCCACAGCCAGCTGGAACGATGTTCACTTCTGTCGCTAAGGTAAAAATCACACCCAAGCAATGCTTGTGCGGAAAAGAATGGAGTGCATTTGAAGCACAAGGAGGTGAAACCAATGAACGGCCAAAGGTAAACTGCATACTGATTCCTGTGAAAAATAAATATACACTTTGTACTTTGAGAAAGAGGTCTTCTAATACATTGACTTCACATTCTGTGTTAACAGATCTCAATGAACAAAGACAAGGTATACAAATACCTTTGAAAACAAAGGTATTGCCTCACATACACACGGCAGATCCTAATGTCCTAACACAACCTACAGTAGTTGAAGGAAGGGAGTGGATACACGTACAGCTTTTGAGCATGCACTACCCATAACAATACATAATACAGCACTATTCCAAAGGAAAAAAGTATCACATGAGGGATGAGCTTTCACAACCCGTAACAGTTCACTTTCCCAAACCAGTGGTATTCCAAAAGTTAGAACTCATTAACATTTTTTCATATTCTTGAAGAATGTGAACAGGATTTCTTTTAAAAGAGGGGTGGTATTGCTAAAACCTTCACCATTTTGAGCAAAGAGAAATTGATGATTCATTTTAATCTTACTGGGAATGATCAGAGAAAGAAACAGCATCTGTTTCTCCTTTAAAAATCTCCTTAAGGCCAGCCACGTGGCACACACTTACAATCCTAGCTGCACAGTAAGCTGAAACAGGAGGATAGCAAGTTTGAGGCTACCATGTATTAAGTTAATGAGACCCTGTCTCAAAATAAAATAAAATAAAATAAAATACAAGGGCTGGGATGTAGCTCAGTGACAGAGCATTTATTTGCCTAGCATGCATGAGGCCCTAGGTTCAATCCCCAGCACAGCAAAAACCAAAGACAAACAAACAAAAATACCTCTTTAAAAAGTCATTATATACATTAACAAAATTTTAGAGTATTTGAAAGTACTTGGAGCTCCTAGTATTTTTATTTTTTTCCTTTTTTGATACTGCGGGGTTGAACCCAGGGCTGTTCTACCTCTGAACTATACCCCCAGCCCAATTTTATTTTTTACTTTGAAGAAAGGGCTAAGATGCTGAGTACCTCACTACATTGCTGAGTCTGGCCTTAAACCTGCAATCCTCCTATCTCAGCCTCCCAAGTATTGAGATTACAGGTGAACATCACTGCGCCTGGCTGCTGCTTGTATTTTTACAATCAAGTGTAAGCCCAGAGGAGCCAAGCATGGTGGCGTGCACCCATGGTCCCTGTGGTCAAGAGGATCGTGGGCTCACAGCCACCTCAACAACATAGAGAGGAATCCCCAACGTGGTGAGACCCCGTTTCAAAATAAAGAATGGGGTAGAGCTTGGGGTGTACTTGGAAGGTGGAGTACCCCTGGGCTCAATTCCCAGCACTATACAAAAAATAAAATACATACATATATACATACATAAATACATAAACAAATAAATAAATTTCTTTGAAAATTGCAATTAAAAAAAAAGTATGAGCCCAGAAAATAGTCTGAAAAATCACTGAAGCCAATGAGAAGCACAAGTACCCTAAAGGGCTAAATATGAGGAGCAACCTTTAATGCAGACAGAGAGGAGATATTCAAATCACTTTGTAAGAAAACCAAGGGGACAGGCTTACCATTCTCTCTCTCTCTCTCTCTTTTTTTTTTTTTTTTGCTGTACTGAGGATTGAACCCAGGAGCATTCTGCTCCGAGCTACACCCCCAGCCCTATTTTTTATTCTTTATTTTGGAGCAGGGTTTCACTAAGTTGCGGAGGGCCTCACTAAGTAGCTGAGGCTGGCCGCGAACCCAGATCCTCCGGTTTCAGCCTCCCAAGTACTAGGATTACAAGTGTGTGCCACCACGCCCGGCTAGGGCTTACCATTCTCTAGCTGTTGCTGACGCTCCTCTAAATCCTTCTGCAAAGCCTGGTAGCGGCCCAGAAAGCTCTCGAAGCTCTGCTGGACAAAACCCGGGACAGAAGGTCGAGACCGCAGGGCCGAGCAGCTGGCGCGCACCATTTCAACTTGGGGGCGGAGGCCAAGGAGGTCTGCCAGTTCCCTCTACGAGAGAAAACATGGTCACATCACTCAGTGAAGATGAACGTCCCCACAGAAAGCTCATCAGGGCAGAATTAAAGTTCATGTAACACCTTCCAGACGAGTGGCTCTGTACCTGACAGGAATCCTTCAAACTCGGCAAGGACCGCTGGGGAGATTCAGGAAAGGGTCCGTGTCGCACCCACTCCTCCTTCTTCTTTAAGACCGTCTCGAGCTCATCCAGCTGCTTAAAATAAGTGTTTATATCTTCCTGGAGCTGGATCTTCCCTGCTAGATCATGCAGATGCTGCGACGCAGTCCTCCACGCTGATAAAACCTTCTCCAGCACGGTTTGTATTTCCTCAGTAGAAAGACCTTCTACACAGATAGAAAAATAAGCAGGCACTTCAAACATCGGTTTTGAATTTCTTCTAAACATTCTACCATATTTAAAATAATGAAGCAATGTCACAAAGAATAATCACTTTCTTAAGTCGCTTTTCACACAGCAACAAAAAATTATGATGACACAACTAAAAACTATTTAAGTTTATTTTAAGCCCTCACCTAAGGGGACAGGGGCTTAAAATAGTTCGGGAGAGGTGTGGCCATCTCAAAAGGTACATCAGTAGAGTGTCAGCCACTGCCTTTGCTGTAGAATGTATGTTTCCATCCTTGGTATCTTTCTACTAGCTTATAATCGGAGCCAGAGAAATAAAAGCAACTGCGTGGATTCGTCTAGGGTCCGGACAACAGAAGGGAAACCCTCTGTCATAAGAAAAAAAAAAAAGACAGCTAAGCAGGCACAGTGACAAACACCTGTAATCCCAGCTGCTTGGGAGGCTGAGGCAGGAGGATCCCAAGTTTGAGGCCAGCCTCAGCAACTTAGTGAGATCCTATTTCAAAATAAAAAATAAAAAGGGGCTGGGAATGTAACTCAGTGGTAAAGTACCCCCGGATCAATCACTAGTACTGGAAAAAAAAAGACAGCTGGCTGGCAAAATGAGGAGGCAGCTCAAGCCCGTGGCAACCAAACCGTAGTGCATAGAAATTGCAAAGTAAATGGCGAGAATTCCTTTTGCTGGCAAGCACTCAGGTGCATGTAGGAAGGTTAAGCCATAGCCAGGCCCAAGAAGCATCAGTACCAAGCAAATAGCAAAACTACCAGGGCAGTGACATGATAAGCTACTCTAAAAACACATCAAGCTGGGGTGGTGGCACACGTCTAGAATCCCAGTATTTGGGAGGCTGAGACAGGAGGATGGCAGGTTCAAGGCCAGACTCAGCAATTTAGCAAGACCCTGCTTCAAAATACAAAATAAAATAAGGCTGGAGGTATAGCTCTGAGGTAGAATGCCCCTGGGTTCAATGTCCAGTACCACATACGCACACACACAGACACACCAGACAAACACACACACACACACACACACACACACACACACACGAAATGTCATTATTATTTTTATTATGGGAATTTTATAATTTTGTTTGTGTCATATTTTTGAAAGGTAGAGAATGTTCTTAAAAATGATAAAGTTACATATAATGATAGGTCTTTTCATAGTCCTTCCCTGAGTATAAAATATGATCAAATCCTTTTAAATGATTATGAAAGTATGGGAAACTGGCAATGGAATCTTAAATTCAGAGAACATGCATGTTAAAAAAAGCTGTCTTGACATTTTCACTATTTGAGTAGGAGGGTAATAAAACAATTCTGCATTGTGAACATATGCAATCAAAATCCAGGGTAATCAGAACTCAAACAAACAAAGAAAAAACGGCATGAAAAACAAAAGGTCACTTATGGTCGGCAGACAATGCAACTTTAAAATTTTCTATAACACTCTGTGTCCACTGAAAATCAGAAATGCAAAACATAGCATGACAGGATTTGAATGTATCACCCACAGCAGGTGCTGAAGTTCACTGCCCAGCATCATACAGGAACAGACTATTAGACCTAGGCAAAACAGGTACGGCACAATCCATGTTCAATTATCTCTGTCAATGGGGCTCCTAGACAAAACACATCAGAATTTCTTCACAAACTGTCTGAACAAGGGAGATACAGATTTGCTTCCACTGGTTGTTTCTACTCTAGGTGGACATGTACAGAATAACATTAGTCCCTTCATTTTTATGAGCAATTTATAAAATTGCTAAACAAGGGAAAATTTTTTTTTTGTTTTTGCAGTACTGGGGATTGAACCCAGGGGCTTCTACCTCCGAGATATACCTCCAGCCCTATTTTTTATTCTTTATTTTGAAACAGGGTCTCACTAAGTTGCGGAGGGCCTCACTAAGTAGCTGAGGCTGGTCGCAAACCCAATCCTCCGGTCTCAGCCTCCCAAGTACTGGGATTACAAGCATGTGCCACCAAGCCCGGCTAACAAGGAAAAATTAAAGATGATAAATAAAACTTCTGAGATAGATAATTATCACCACCATCAAGGAAACTGATGAGAAGTACTTATTTCAAGTACTAGGGCAGCCAAAGAAATTTCCACAATTATTTATTCACAATGTCATATGATCCATACATTTTTGCTCCTTCAAATAAATTCTTTTTTTTTTTTTTTTTTTT
>PVJS01063652.1:0-10434 GCA_004027185.1 Glis glis | reverse complement strand
CCTATTTTTTATACTTTATTTTGAAACCGGGTCTCACGAAGTTGCGGAGGGCCTCACTAGGTAGAGAGGGAGAGAGAGAGAGAGAGAGAGAGAGAGAAAGAGAGAGCTGAGGCTGGCCGCGAACCCGGATCCTCCGGTCTCCGCCTCCCAAAGTACTGGGATTACAAGCGTGCACCACCACGCCCGGCTGCTTCGTTCTTTTTCATAATATCTCTTTATTGAAATGTTCTTTCATATCCTGCATTGTCCTCCTTAATTTGTTTAGTTATTTATTTGTATCTTCTTCTTTGAATTCACTGATCATTTTAGCAATCAGGTTTTTTAATTCTTCGTCCAACATTTCATCTATTTTGTTATCAATGGATTCAGTTATTGAGGAGTTATGAACTTTTGGAACAGTCTTGTTTCCTTGAATTCTCATGTTTCTTGTGTTTCTATATTGAGATTTGCACATCTGTTTGGATCTTTCATTATCATGTTGGGGTCTTTTTAGTGACCAGCTTTCTCTTTACTATGTACTCTGGGCTGGGGTTATATTTCAGCATCAAAGCACCCATTGAACGTGTTCAAAGTGTTAGGTTCCATCCCAGCACCACTTTGAGAGGGAAGAATAACCACCAGTAACAGCAACAATTTAAAAGCAAGCCATAAGATTATAATGCACCAATTAAAGTATTTTTATAAAAAAGCAAACCAGATATCAACATATAATGAAAACTTATTTTAAATGAACTCTACAATTCCACTAACCAGAGAAGAAATGTGGTGTTATAGTATAGAATACACTGAAAGTTATGCATTAATTACAGTAAAATTAATGCTAAAGTACGTAGAGCAAAAAAGAGGGGAGGGGAAAAGACAGAAGAAGGGAAAAAAGAGAAGAGAAGAGCCAGGCGTGGTGGCGCACGACTATAATCCCAGGACTTGGGAGGCTGAGACAGGAGGATCCGGGTTCGCGGCCAGCCTCAGCTACTTAGTGAGGCCCTCCGCAACTTAGCGAGACCCAGTTTCAAAATAAAGAATAAAAAATAGGGCTGGGGGTGTAGCTCGGAGGTAAAATGCCCCTGGGTTCAATCCCTGGTACCACAAAAAAAAAAGAGAGAAGAGAAGGGAATAAAAGTGAAGAAAAGAGATAGAAAATCCAATAAAAGAACTTAAAAATATATAAAATTAGATAAAAAGATGAAAAAAGCAATTAATCAACAAAAAGAAAACAAAACAACATATAATAAAAACAGTCAGAAAAAGACTAAGCTCTCTGTTTGCGGAGGTGTTTAAAATGGAAACATTTGTTCCCAAGACGTTGTCGTCTCCTCCTTCTCCTCCCCCTCCTCCTCCTTTCTTCTTCTCTGTTTCTCTGTACCGGGGATTGAACACAGGGGCTGCCTACTTCTTCTTCTTCTCCTTCCTTATCCTCCTCCTCCTCCCCCTCCTCCTCCTCCTCCTCCTCCTCCTCTTCTTCTTCTTCTTCTTCTTCTTCTTCTTTCTTTTCTTCTGTACTGGGGATTGAACCCAGGGACATTCTACCTCCGAGCTAGCCCTATTTTTGTTTTTTTTATTTGGAAACAGGGTCTCACTAGGTTGATGAGAGTCTCACTACTTGCTGAGGCTTTCCTCAAATCTGTGATCCTCCCATCTCAGCCTAGGTACTAGGATTACAAGCTGTGATAGTTGGTCTGGTTTGTCAACTTGACCCTCCTGAGATCATGTGACTTTGGTTGTATAACAGCAGATTGAACCGGAAGTTCTGCCCTAAATGTGGGCAGCAGGGTTCTGATAGGTGCAGGACTTAGATAAAAAGAAGGAGAAAGCCGCATAGAGAGAGCCGCGACTCTTCCTGAAGAAAATACGTCTGCTCTTGTCTGAGATTGTCGGCCTCCAACTTTGCCGTTTCCTTGAAGAGCTTCTTGATCCTCTGCTCTCGTCTGAGATCATCGGCCTCCAGCCTTCTAGGTGAAACTTCACCATCGTTTCTCCGAAGAGCTTCCATATCTTCACATCTTGGACTGAACTGAATTGGTGGTTGCTTCAATCCTAAGGCTCCAGCTCTTAGACTGCCTGACCAGCTACTGATTCCTCTGATTCTTCACGTGCAGTCGAAACTCAGGACTACATTGTGAGCTGATCTAATAAATTCCTGTTCATATACTCATTCTTTGAATTCTGTTGATCTGACCAATACACAAGCATGTGCCACCGTGCCCAGTTCGTGTTCCCAAGACTTCTAAATTCTGGAATCCCCCAGCTCTGAGGATGGGGTTATAGGATGCAATTACATTTCAGTTGGGCTTTTCTCAGCTCTAGCCCAAACAGACAAAACCAGTTAGGACAGTCTGGAGGCTGAGATCTACCTCTCCTTGCCCACCAGCAAGTGCTAAGTGAAAGTTCTTTGTTACAGGGCTAGATTATTACCCGATACCTCTGTTTTTCATACCTAGGGAAAGGTGTGCAGCTATAGTAGGAACATTCCCCAACTACCTTGCCTACAGAACCTGTGTGTCTATCTAGATTGCTCACACTAGGTCCTGAGTCAGTGCTTTGTGGGGCATGGCAGGTGCCCAAGCCATATCAGAAAAACCTCCAAATACCTCCGACAATGGAAGAGGCAGTCAGTCCCATGAGATCTGCACTGGTATAGGGAGCTGCGGGCAACAAGCTTTCCTCCGGTCATAGTATGGCATTGCTGGAGCCAGCCTCCTTGCAAATCCCATCACACAGCTGTCCCTCTCTCTTTCCCAAAGTTTAAGATGTCTATTTTAAATAGAAGTGCCCTCTGCTTCCCTCCACTTGGCAGAATGGCAGGCCACTCCTCCCACCTCCCAGAATTTTCAGCAGTTCTGTAACTCAGTCACTCTCCTGGGCCTAGACTGACTCTTGGGGTGAGAGCCTACTGACCCAGTGAAGATAAGTGGAAATTGGGTCTTGGAAACAAAAATGCAGGGGTTTCTGATCTCTTGTGCAGCAAGCCCACACAGTTGTACCCTTCTTAAGATGATTTCTCATCTTGGCACTATTTGAATCCAAAGGGAAATGGAGAGAACCTCTCTCCTGTACCAGCTCACTATGCAGAATGGAGTTTTCCTATCTGCTCAGACTGCATATTTGCCCAAGAGTGGAGTCTGCATTCCTTGGAAACACTAGGATGCTCTCAGCTCACCAAAGGGGAGCTTTCTCTCCCCCACTATGCTCCCAGGTGCTGGTGTGCTTTATTTCTTGTATTATTCTATAGGGCAGTATTTCTGGGTTTCACTTGGTCACCTACTTTCTTGAGTTGCATGACAGTGCTTTCTTACAACCCCCATCTCATCATGCAGCCACCTATTTCTTTATTTGGTTCAATCTTTGGAGCAGCCATTAATTGCTGAGTACCTCTAGTCCTCTTAGTGCTCTTTTAATGTTTGCCACCCATAGTCATAATATAAAAATGGCACTTGCTCCTGTCCTTAGAGAAGGAATTAAGACTATGGAGTAGTGCTTTGAACAAATTGCAGGGGATACACCTCCAATTATCCCTTGGGAAAATGGTCCTGAATGGAACCAAACTACTGACACTCAGGGTGGGGGTTTATCAGCTCAAAGAGGATATTCAACAGCCAACCTAAAGGATTGTGGGTTTCTCAGTGAGAGACACCTGTTGGGTTATTTGCTGAACTAGAAGTAAACTTCTATTCCCAGGTGAATGACAAAGATTCTGCTTGGGCAAACTTTAGTAAGGCTTCTGAAATTTCTTCTAGTTTCATCTGGGCATTTCCTTGTAAAACACAGTTTTTGCAAAGAACCCTGCTATGTCAGTTTAGCAAGAAGCCCCCATCCTCGCTATCTGATCATCTTTGATATCTGATCTGGTTCCTCATCATCCACCATCCCTCAGGTGATGTCTGATCACCCTGGCCTGTCTTTAAAAGCAAGAATCCTGTTAGGTTAGTTTAGCCAGAATCCCCCTTATTGCTGATGTTTCCTCTTAGTAATTTTCCATCTGCTGACTCCACACTACTCCTTAGTGATAAATTCCCACTTGGCCATTCTGTATTTGGAGTTGAGCCCAGAATCCCTCCACTGTAGGACTTCATTGTACTAGTCCTATACCTGTCACAAAATTCATCCCAATAAAATCTTACTTACCTACTTTAAAAAGTATCATCAGATAACTGCTTCCTTAATAAGAAAAAAAAAAGGTTGAGATCCCTGATATAACCAGACCCTCGGCAGTGAGTGAACCACCAAGGCCCCCTCCCCTTGGGGGAAGTTGATTGGCTGAAAATTGTGTTTTCTAAAGACAAAGAAACTTTCTGGGGCATTGAAGGTAAAAAAGAGAAAGGACAGGCCCTCTGTAGGGGAGTGTGGGAAGATGGAGGAGAGGTAAGCTTCTCGGTAAAATAAGGCCCATTAGAGTATTTTTATTATGATACGTATATATGTGAGACTACACTGTAACTTCTACTTTGAGAGTATTTATATATTTATATATTACTGGTCATCTTTTCAATATATAAAAATTAAAAGGCTACAAGTGGTTGTATAATGCAAAATTGTATAAAACAAAAACATAACAATGTAGGTATATTTTCCATTGGCATGGAAAGATTTCCCTTATATTATTTTTATTTCAGACATCTTCAAATATATTCAAGAGAAAAAGAATAATGTGAATTGGACACCTGCTTCAACATGTATCAATAAGGCGTAGAATAGATAAATTGAAATTGGCCATATGTTGGTAACTGTTCAAGCTGAACAATGAATATTCAATGCATTATTTTATTATCTCTACTTTTATGTTTGAAAACTTCTATAATATTTCATCTTATTTCACACCAATGTTTATCTGAGTAAAAATTATCTTTAATATAAATAACACATCATCTATCTGTGAAATCTTTATACAGATATGCACACACACACTTTCATGTGCCTAACTCCAGATTCCAAATTTCTCTTCCACTCACTACTGCTACATTTTGGTCCAAACCACCATCATCTCTTCCCCCAGTTTCCATTCCCATCATAATAGCCAGTAATCCTGCTAAATACTGCTCTTCATTTACTCTGAGTCAAAACAAGCTTAGGGTCTAAGGTGGTCTATCTTCAATAATTTATCATATACTATTATAGAGAACCAAAAAAGGACCATGTGATTACTATTATCCTTCAAACAAAGAACATGTGCCATCACCAATAATTCAGTACTGTTTTACTGAGTAGCAGATTTCACATTCTGCACAGGGAATAGACAGCACAAAATATTTCAGACTCGGCACCAGCTCTTAAAGAACTCATTGTCAGGAAGGTAGGTAGACATGCAAACACAATGATTGCACTAAGAAAATGGTAATAACTGTGGTCAGAAGCAAAGACAGAAGAACCCATGAACATGGCGAAGAGATCTTTAATTATAGTCTGAAGGGTAAGGAAGCTTTATAAACTATGTCCCATAATAAACTATAGCCATATTTGATAGCCACCTGACCCCATAAATGAAATGATATGGGTCAGGCGGTGCCAGTATAGAGACTGGAAGAGAATGGTTTTTACTGTCACACAGACCTAGGTGTGAACCCGAGCTGTGCCACTTACTAGGTTTAGTTTCTTTTTCTTTTTCTTTTTCTTTTTCTTTTTCTTTTTCTTTTTCCTTTTTCTTTTTCCTTTTCTTTTCTTTTTCCTTTTTTTTTTTTTGCAGTACTGGGGATTGAACCCAGGGGCATTCTACCTCTGAGCTACACCTCCAGCCCTATTTTTTATTCTTTATTTTGAAACAGGGTCTCACGAAGTTGCGGAGGGCCTCACTAAGTAGCTGAGGCTGGCCGCAAACCTGCAATCCTCTGGTCTCAGCCTCCCAAGTACTGGGATTACAAGTGTGTGCCACCATGCCCGGTTTAGGCTTAGTTTCTTAAATCCCCCTTATTCCTTTCCTTATCTATAAAAGCGGGATGTCAACACCTACTCCTCATGGTCTTTTGGAAAGTATGAGTGTAAAGAGCCTGGCACATAGATGATCGTTAAGATCAACAATGAGATGTCTTCCCAAATGTCTTCTCACTTCCATACTGTGAGTTTTTCAATAGTAAGAAGCCAGTCAGCATCATCTCTGTGATCCCCATTCATTCTGCACAATACCTAGCCATTAGTCAGGGTCAGTATCCATAAATGCTTGTGGAGCAGATCTAAACCAGGCCTTGACCTCTTCCGTCTAATAACGGAAGGAATTCAACTTGGAGATATTTTGTAACTTTGGCATCCAGTATTTGTATGGAAACTATTTATGGTTATATTAATATCAATGTCCTTCATGCAGAAAGTTAAATTGCTGTATTGTGACCATTGCTATTATGATTTTATGTGTGTTTTTGAGTTGCATATGACTAGGACTGGGGCAGATATAGTTCCTTACTCTGTACTGGCTTGGATTACAGAAATATGAATCATTTTATACTTGGCAACATAGTAAAAGTTTTACCTATGATGAACACCATTGAATAATTAATGAAGCATTAGTTTTTGTAAAAGAGAATTGCAAGTGTTCTTACAAAAGCTTTATGTGATCTTTGTTAAATTTCATCATGCAGTTTTATTTCAATGAATATTTTTCCAGAGCATACAAAAAGCCATAAAATGGAATATTACTCAGCAATAAAAATAATGAACTATCAATTCATCCAATATGGATAAGTCTTGAATATGTATTGTTAAGTTAAAAGGGAATCTGAAAGTTTACACAATATATAATTCCATGTATATGACTTTCTATATAAGATAACACTTCGATTATAGAGAAAATTTCAGTGGTTGCCATATGTTAGGGATAGGGAGATGGTATGACCATGAAGTGATAGTACAAGGAAATGTTTAGAGATGATGTAGCTGTTCTATACCCTGATTGTGGTAGTGGTGACATAAATCTACACATATGTTAAAATTCACAAAATTTTACTCTAAAAATAGGTCAACTTTACTCTAAATTTTTTAAGGAAAAATTCTGTACAGTGGCACAAAAGCAGTACTTAGTAGTACTTATAGTAATATATATGTATATATCATATATATATATATATATATATATATATGATATGTGTTTGTAAAAAGACATAAAGAATGGTCTTGACATAATGATCTCAGTTTTACTCTAAGCAACTAGAAAAAGAAGAGCAAACTAAACCCAAAGTAAGTTTAAAAAATTATCACAGCAAAAATTAGTGAGATAGAAAGCAGAAAACAGTAGAGAAAAATCAATGAAACAAAAAGTTCTTCAAGAAGTCAGTAAAACTGGCATAGCTAGACATGGTGGCACACACTTTTAATCCTAGTACTTGGGAGGCTGATACAGGAGGATCACAGGTTTGAGGCCAGTCTTAGTAACTTAGTGAGACCCTGTTTCAAAATAATAAAATAAAAATAAAAAGGACTGGGGGTATAGCTCAGTGGCAGAGTTCCCCTAGGTTCAATCTCCAGTACCTTAAAAGAAAAAAAAAGAGTCAATAAAATTGACAAACCTTTCCTCAAATGATCAGGAAAGTAAAACAGAGGACACCAATTATCAATGTCAGGAATAGAGAGATAGTATTGCTAAGGATTCTAGAGATTTTAAAGGGCAAGGGAATACTATGAAGATCTTCATGTCTATAAAGTACAGAATTTAGATTAAATTGTTTGAATGGTATGAATCACCAAAGCTCACTCAAGTAGAAATAGGTGACCTAAATAATCCTACATCTAATGAAGACAGTGAATTTATAGTTAAACCCATCCCACAATGAAAAGTACAGGCCTAGCTGGCTTCAATGTTGAATTCTATCAAATATTTAAGCAAAAATAATGTTATTTCTAACAATTCTTCCAGAATTTTTAAGAAAACAGACTGCCTCCCAACTCATGCTAATCCTAGGTTAGATAGCCATTTCTTGGTTATGATACCAAAGGCATGATGCACTTTTTCTCTTTGGAGAAAAGATGGTAAATTGCATTTCATCAAAATGAAAAACTTCTTGTTTTTGAAAAACATTGCCAAGAAAATGAAAAGATGTCTACTGAGGGAAGATATTTACAAATCTGGAAAAGCACTTGTATCTAGAATATATGCTACAAAACACCCAAAACTCAATAAGATGATGTTACCCAATAAAAAAATGGGCTAAAGATTTGCACACATTTTCCCCAACGAAGATATATGGATGGCAGATAAGCAGATGAAAAGATACTTAGCATCATTAATCATTATTGAATGTAAATCAAAACTACAATAAGAACCAGGTGTGGGTGGTGCACGCTTGTAATCCCAGTATTTGGGAGGCTGAGACAGGAGGATAGCAGGTTTGCAGCCAGCCTCTGCAACTTAGAGAGGCCCTTCACAGCTTAGTAAGACCCTGTTTCAAAAATAAGAAATAAAATAGGGTGGGGGGTGTATCTCAGAGGTAGAATACCCCTGAGTTCAATCCCCAATACCTCACACAAAAGAAAAAATAAATAATAAACTACAATAAGATAATACACAAGGATTAATATAATAAACTATAATAAGATAATACACAAGGATACCTCACACAAAAGAAAAAATAAATAATAAACTACAATAAGATAATACACAAGGATTAATATAATAAACTATAAGATAATACACAAGGATTGATATAAGAAAATAGTAAATTTGACCAAGTTTTGGAGGAACTGGACTTGTCAAACACTTATGATGGGAATGTGAAATTTGACAATGACTTTGAAAAAATGCAATTTATTTAAGATGTAAACATACACCTGCCATATGATCGATCCATGTCACTCTTATTTATCCCAGAGAAATGAAAGCATAGGTCTATACAAGGACTTCCATACAAATGTTTACAGCAATTTTTTGTAATAGCCAAAAGCTGCAAATAATCCAAATGCTCATCGATAGGTGAATGGACAAATTGTGGTATATCTGTATATGGAAATGCCACTCAGAAAAAAAACAAAAGGAATGAACATTTGATACACACAATAGCATGGATGAATCTCACAATAATTACGCTGAGAGAAATAACAGACCCCCCCAAAAAACAGCACTTGTATGATTCCATTTATATAAAATACAGGAAATGCAATGTCATTTATGTGATAGAAAACAAGTCAGTGTTTGCCTGAAATGAGGGAGAGGCAGGGAAGTGCACTAGAGGGAAGATTACAAAGGGGTATGAGGAAACATGGTGATAGAGCATATGATGACTATCTTGATTGTGGTGACAGTTTCACAGGTATATACATATGTAAAAACATATCAAATTGTACAACTTAAATATATGTAGCTTATTGTTTGCCAATTATATCTCAAAAAGTTAAAACAATGACAGGGATATAATTGCTAATTTGTAATATTCTTGACAATGCTTAGGGCAGAGACAAATGTGGTGAAACAGATACTCTTCATTCACTGCTGGTGATACTATGAAATGACACAACCATTCAAGGAGATCAGATTGGATATATGTGTCAAAGTTTAATTTTAGCCAGATGCAATGGCACACAACTTCAATCTCAGTATGTGGAAGGCTGAGGTAGTTGGATTGCAGGTTTGAGGCCCACCCAGGCAACTTAGTGAGACCATGTCTCAAAATAAGACATAAAAAGGGTCAGGGAAGCAGTTCAGTGGTAGAGTGCCCCAAGATTCAATCCCCAGTACCACAAAAATGTCTAAATGTACAAAACCATCCAAAGCAGAAGTTCCATGACTGGAAATAGATCATAACTAACTAAATGGATAAGTGTATAAATGTGTACAAGATGAGAACAATGGCATTGTTGGTTATAGTGTAATAAATTATTGTACAGCTATGCAGTGTGTATAATATTATGAATTTAAAAAATCTATGTGTGCCTCAAGATCCTCAAGTCATACCGTTAAAGGAAAAATTTGGTCTTTGAAGAAAAAGGTTTACAATCACTGTATGTGTCTGTGTTCATTTTGGCTTTCAGGTCTCAAACATCCTGATCCATTTGTATGAAACACCTTTCCTCACTTGTCTCCTGCCTATCTCCTACTAAACCTTCAGGTCTAGGTCTAACATTCACTTATTTATTCAGCTATCCCTTTCCTGATCACACTAAATTAGGCTTATTTCTTATACTTCATGTCTGTATGCATCATCCAGGATTCTCCTAATCAAAGCCAACAACTGTTATACTCAGCTTTTTAAATACTTTGTCCCTTCTAATAGACTTTACGGTCACACTTAAGACTCCAATGAGTGGACCAGTGTCTAGCATATAATAAATATTCAGTAAATATTATTTTTACATGCACAAAATGTTTGAAACTTAGTCATTGTTACTGCTACTACTATTTAATTCTGGACTAGATGCCATAAGAGGAGGATATAGAAAGTCAATGAGAATATTAAAAGTTGTTTAACAGCCAAGGAATTTGGCTACTAAGAGCGAATCCTGGAGATTGTGCTAATTTTTTGT
>PVJS01063651.1:0-10425 GCA_004027185.1 Glis glis | reverse complement strand
AAATAAATAAATAAAGGATAAAAAATAGGGCCGGGGGTGTAGCTTGGAGGTAGAATGCCCCTGGGTTCAATCCCTGGTACCGCAAAAAAAAAAAAAGGAAAAAAAACTGGTGTGATGGCGAACACTTGTAAACCCAGAACTTAGGAGGCTGAGACAGGATCGCAGGTTCCAGGACCAGCCTCAGCAAGTAGTGAAATTCTCATCAAACTAGTGAGACCCTAGGCTGGAGGTGGTGGCGCATGCCTGTAATCCCAGTACTTGGGAGGCAGAGACCGGAGGATCCGGGTTCGCGGCCAGCCTCAGCTACTTAGTGAGGCCCTCTGCAACTTCGTGAGACCCGCTTTCAAAATAAAGTATATAAAATAGGGCCGGGGGTGTAGCTCGGAGGTAGAACACCCCTGGGTTCAATCCCTGGTACCGCAAAAGAAAAAAAAAAAAACTAGTGAGACCCTGTTTCAAAATAAAAATAAAAAATAGGGCTGGGGGTGTAGCTCAGAGGTAGAATGCCCCTGGTCCAATACCCAGTACCAAAATAAATAAATAAAATAAAAATAAAATAGTGCTGGGGGTATAGCTCAGAGGTAGAATGACTCTGGGTTCAATCCCCAGTACCACAAAATAAATATATAAACAAATAATATAATAGGACTGAGGGTGTGTGTGGCTCAGAGGTAGAACCCCTTGGGTTCATTCCCCAGCACCACAAAAAAAAAAAGGAAAAAATTTCCAAAAAAACTCAGCTGGGTTTGGTGGCACACACCTGTAATTCCAGGACTTGGGAGGCTGAGACAGGAGGATCCAGGTTTCATGGCCAGCCTCAGCTGCTTAGTGAGGCTCTCAGCAACTTAGTGAGACCCTGCTTCAAAATAAAAAATAAAATAGGGCTGGGGTATAGCTCAGAGGTAGTACACCCCTGAGTTTAATCCCCAGTACCACACACACAAAAAAAGAAGCTCACTTGTGTGTGTGTGTGTGTGTGTGTGTGTGTGTTTGTCTGTGTGTGTGTGTGTGTTACTGGGGATTGAAGCTGAACTTTTTTTTTTTTTGAGGTACCAGGGATTGAACCCAGGGGCATTCTACCTCTGAGCTATACCCCCAGCCCAATTTTTTATCCTTTATTTTGAAACCGGGTCTCAAGAAGTTCCAAAGGGCCTCACTAAGTAGCAGAGGCTGGCCTCGAACCCGGATCCTCCCGTCTCGGCCTCCCAAGTACTGGGATTACAAGCGTGCACCACCACACCCGGCTCTGAAGCTGAATTTCTAATGGGGGAACAGATATCATCACAAACACACAAAATGGATCCACACACAGTGCACAGAGTGCTGCGATGGTAGAGCAGAGGAGTCTAAGAGATAATAGCTCAGGGGGCCCTGATCATAGGACCACTCCCCCAGAGAGTGCCGCCCTGGAACAGACATCTGAGAGCACTTATCTTAGGGAAAGGTGGGATGGGGGAAGTGGTGTGGGCGTGAGGTTGGGGAGAACATTCCCAAACCTTCCTGGCAGAGGAGCAGGGGACTTGCAAGGCCAGAATAGCTAGAGCCAGGGAGGGAGGAGCAGAGAGCCCAGAAAAGCTGGAAGAGGGGCCCCCATTCCTGAGCCTCATTCGAGCACCCCCAATGTGGGGCTCCACTTTGCACAACGATCTCCTTAATATTTTTCTTTCACTTGGTCCCTTTGTGCCCTTCTCCTAAGCAAGAATATTCATGAGATCAGAAAACTGACATGCCACTTATATTTTTCTAATCCACAGGTGCAATTTTAAATCATTCCTCCATGCTCCACCTGAAATGATTGCCTCCCCACCTCAGTTTGGAAAGTACAGTAGGGGGAGGCCTCTGACAGCATTTCAGCTGGGTGAGGCTGGTGACATGGTCTCATTTACTTTTTTTTTTTTTTTTTTGCGGTACGGGGATTGAACCCAGGGGCGTTCTACCTCCGCGCTACACCCCCGGCCCTATTTTTTATACTTTATTTTGAAACGAAGTTGCGGGTCTCACGAAGTTGCGGAGGGCCTCACTAAGTAGAGAGAGAGAGAGAGACAGGGAGAGAGAGAAAGAGAGGGAGAGAGAGAGAGCTAAGGCTGGCCGCAAACCCAGATCCTCCGGTCTCCACCTCCCAAAGTACTGGGATTACAATCGTGCGCCACCACGCCCGGCTCTCATTTACATTTTTGATAAATGACTCTGGCTGCCACGTGCAGAGCGGATGGCAGGAGGTGACAGTGGCTGCAGTCGTGCCAGGAAAAGCCGAAGCTGGCCTCCCTACCAGTGCTGGCACAAGTCCCACCTGCCACCAAGACCAAAATCTCCTTTCCTTATCTCCCTGTGCTGACTCAAGGTCTTTGCAGATAAGCACACTTTCTATGATCCTCCCATCTCAGTATTAGCTCCAGGACACTGGGTTTCAGGACCCTCTGTTCCCTGCAGCCATGGGAACCCGGCCATCTGGCCGGTTCAGGCTGACCAGTTAGAACTTTGGGGTCATGTCCAATTGGACCCTGTGGTCTCCAAAGCCAGCAGTAACAGCTCCCATGGGCTGACCACTTGGCACATGTTTTAGGAACTCGGTGGGGTACATGATTCCCATCAGCCAGACGGGTCGGCCCAACCACCTATGTGGCTTGAAGTCCACACCTTGAACCACGGGACCACACTGCTTCATTCGTCTTCCTGACAGACCCTCCACAGCCTGCCTGGCTCCCAATCCTACCTTCAGGCACCCTAGCCTCGTTGCTTCCCTGAAGGCCTCTGTCTACCCACTCTCCAGCCCCCACTGGGAACTGTCCGTCCTCACTGCTTCTCAACCGTTACTCCTCCACTCTGCTGGAAAATAAGAAGTCCCTCCCTCCCTAAGACTCCTGCACACTTGCTCTCTACTCCTCCAGCTCATCAGCCACGTGATGAGAGAGCTGGGCAGGGGCAGGCATGCTGGGAGCCAGGCTCAACCCCCAGGCCCTGCGGGAGGAGGCCACTCCAGGATGTCCACACCAAGAAGGGAAAAGAGACCACTTGGGAAAGGGAAGGAAGGCTTTCTAGAGCAGGAGACTCCAGCTGAAGATCTGAAAACAAACCAAAACAAAACTGAAATTAAAGCCGGGCGTGGTGGCGCACGCTTGTAATCCCAGTACTTGGGAGGCTGAGACCAGAGGATCGGGGTTCACGGCCAGCCTCAGCTACTTAGTGAGGCCCTCTGCAACTTCGTGAGACCCGGTTTCAAAATAAAGGATAAAAAATAGGGCCAGGGGTGTAGCTCCGAGGTAGAACGCCCCTGGGTTCAATCCCCGGTACTGTTCAAAAATAAAAAAAAAAAACCTGAAGTTAAGCCAGGTGTGCCACACACCTATAATCCCAGCTACTCAGGAGGCTGAGGCAGGAGGATCACAGGTTCAAGGCCAGCCTGGGTTACTTAGTGAGGTGAGACCTTGTCTTTTTTTTTTTTTTTTGGTACCAGGGATTGAACTCAGGGGCATTCTACCTCCAGGCTACACCCCCAGCCCTATTTTTTATTCTTTATCTTGAAACAGGGTCTCACTAAGTTGCGGAGGACCTCACTAAGTAGCTAAGGCTGGCCGTGAACCCGGATCCTCAAATCTCAGCCTCCCAAGTACTGGGATTACAAGCGTGCGCCACCACGCCTGGCTGAGACCTTGTCTTAAAATAAAAATAAAGCTGGGCGTGGTGGCACACGCTTGTAATCCCAGTACTTGGGATGCTGAGACCAGAGGATCCGGGTTCATGGCCAGCCTCAGCTACTTAGTGAGACCCTCAGCAACCTAGTGAGAACCTGTTTCAAGATAAAGAATAGCCAGGCATGGTGGCGCGCACCTGTAATCCCAGTACTTTGGGAGGCGGAACCCGGAACGGAGGCTCCGGGTTCATGGCCAGCTTCAGCTCTCTCTCTCTGTCTCTGTCTCTGTCTCTCTTTCTCTCTCTCTCTACTTAGTGAGGCCCTCCGCAACTTCGTGAGACCCGGTTTCAAAATAAAGTATAAAAAAAATAGGGCCGGGGGTGTAGCGCGGAGGTAGAACGCCCCTGGGTTCAATCCCCGGTACCGCAAAAAAAAAGAAAAAAAAAAAGGACAAAGTCTATTCTGGACATAATAGTCACTGAAGGGATTAAGCAGGGGGAGTGGCAGGGATGGATTTGCATTTTATTTATTTATTTATTTATTTATTTATTTATTTATTTTTGGTACTGGGGATTGAACTCAGAGGCATTCTACCTCCAATCTACACACCCAGCCTTATTTTATTTTTATTTGGAAACAGGGTCTTGCTAGGTTGATGGAAATCTCACTACTTGCTGAGGCTGTCCTCAAACCTGTGATCCTCCTGTCTCAACCTCCCAAGTACTGGGATTACAGGCGTGCACCACCACAACCCACTGGATTTGCATTTTATTTATTTTTTATTTATTTATTTATTTTTCGGTACCAGCGATTGAACCCAGGGGCATTCTACCTCTGAGCTCCACCTCCAGCCCTATTTTTTATTCTTTATTTGGAAACAGGGTCTCACTAAGTTGCGGAGGGCCTCACTAAGTAGCTGAGGCTGGCCGCGAACCTGCGATCCTCCTGTCTCAGCCTCCCAAGTCCTGGGATTACAAGCGTGCGCCATCATGCCCGGCTTGGATTTGCATTTTAGAAAGATAATTTGACCATCAGGGTGGTGGTGCTGGCCAGTAATTCCAAGTACTTGAGAGGCTGAAATGGGAGGATCACAGATTCAAGGACAACCTCAGCAACTAAGCAAGACCCTGTTTCAAAAATAAATAAATAACGCCGGGCGTGGTGGCGCAGGCTTGTAATCCCAGTACTTGGGAGGCAGAGACCGGAGGATCTGGGTTTGCGGCCAGCCTCAGCTACTTAGTGAGGCCCTCTGCAACTTCGTGAGACCCAGTTTCAAAATAAAGTATAAAAAATAGGGCCGGGGGTGTAGCTCGAATATAAAACACCCCTGGGTTCAATCCCCGGTACTGCAAAAAATAAAAATAAATAAATAAATAAATAAATAAATACATACATACATACATACATAGGGCTGGGGGTGTAGCTCAAAGGTAGAATGCCCCTGGGTTCAATCCGCAGTGACTGCCCCCCCATAGAGCAATTTGTAAAGAACTTGCATAAAAAGGGCAACTGGAGGGATACAAGGAAATAGTGTGGTTATTTCATATCTGTCCCCACAGGAGGCTGTAATTTCCAGGAAGGCAGGGTCTCCACTGTATCCCCCGCACCCTAGCAGAGTCCAGTCCCAGAAGGGACTAATTAATGTTTGTTAAATGGAGAAGCAAGTAAACTCACAGAAGCTAAGGAAGGGAAGTGGTCCGCAGTGTCAAATGCTCCAGAAAGGCAAACAAGATACAAACTGAGCACCCGTTACCTACTTCAGCCCCCTCATTCTCAGCACGCCTATTTTTTGAGGAAACTGATGTCATCAGCCAAGAGCTGCCTCAGCTCTGTTGAATCCCCCTCCCAGGAGGGACAATGGAGGACCTCACAGACAGATCCCACCCTTTCCTCATCCTTCGGGGACTTTTCCTCTTCATTCTTCCCTCTCTCTGGGACCATTCATCTCTTCCCCTCAACTGGCTTTTTTCCTGTAACAACCAACATCCTCTAGTTGCCACCATCTTAAAAAGTCTCCTGGAAGCCGGGCGTGGAGGCACACACCTATAATCCCAGTACTTGGAAGGCTGAGACAGGAGGATCACAGGTTCAAGGCCAGCCTCAGCAACATAGTGAGACCCTGTTTCAAAATAAAAAATAAAAAGGGCTAGGTGTGTAGCTGGGAAGTAGAATGCCCCTCCAGTACTGGTTCAATTTGTGGTACCAAGGAAGGAGGGAAGGAAGGGAAGGAGGGGGGGGAGGAAGGAAGGAAGGAAGGAAGGAAGGGAGGGAGGGAGGGAGAGAGTGAGACTCTCATCAACCTAGTGAGATCCTGTTTCCAAATAAAAATAAAATAGTGCTGGGGGTGTAGCTCGGAGGTAGAATGCCCCTGGGTTCAATCCCCAGTACCAGAAAAAAAGTGGATTGGGAGGCAACCATAGCTGGCCTGATGCAGGCAGCCAATAATAAGCTAGCACATTGGTCCAGGTGAGAAATATTGTTCTGCAATCTCTTCTGAGGGCTGCCCAGGCTCTCTATACCCAACACTTCCATGAACATCTTCCCTCCCACTTGAGTCACCATTTTTCATAACAACTTCCTCCTCCTCCTCCTCCTCCTCCTCTTCCTCCTCTTCTTCTTCTTCTTCTTCTTCTTCTTCTTCTTCTTCTTCTTCTTCTTCTTCTTCTTCTGTACTGGGGATTGAACCCAGAGGCATTCTACCTCTGAGCTACAGCCGCAGCCCTTTTTATTTTTTATTTTTGTGGTACTGGAGATTGAGCCCAGGGGCATTCTACCTCCGAGCTACACCCCCAGTCCTATTTTATTTTTATTTTGAAACAGGGTCTCACTAAGTTGATGAGAGTCTCACTAATTGCTGAGGCTGTCCTCGAACCTGCGATCCTCCTGTCTCAGCCTCCCAAGTACTGGGATTACAAGTGTGTGCCACCACACCCGGCTTTGGCTACACATTTTCTTAAATGTCCCTCCTGTCATGGTCCTTGTCTGGCCTCCATTAGCCTCCTCATGAGTATTTTCTTCTCCTCTCTTATGGGCTGAATTGTGTTTCTCCTAAAAAAAGATACACTGAAGTCCTAACCCCCAGCAGAACGCCTGTAGTCCCAGCTACTTGAGAGGATGAGGCAGAAGGATTGCAAGTGTGGAGGTAGAAAGGCAGATAGGGCCAGAGGGCCATGGTGGAAAGACTTAATTTCCTGAGAGGCAATAGATGCTAACTAACTTCCAAAACTCATGAAAGGACCAGACCTCCTGAATATCAAGTGCTAACAAGATCAAAGGCCTCCTGAGGTCAGGCGCGGTGGCACACGCTTGTAATCCCAGTACTTGGAGGCTGAGACAGGAGGATTGCAGGTTGGTGGCCAGCCTCAGCTACTTAGTGAGGTCCTCTGCAACTTAGTGAAACCCTGTTTCAAAATAAAGAATAAATAATAGGGCTAGGGGTGTGGCTGGGAGGTGAAATACCCTGGGCTCAATCCCCAGTACTGTAAAAAAAAAAAAAGGCCTCCTGAGAGTGGCCAGAGGTCAGAGGTTTGCATACTCCAGTTGTTCCTGCTGATAAGCAATCCCAGGAGATTCCAGGAAACAGAGTCTGGGACCCCAACCGAGAAAAGGAGACACAAAAAGAACACTAAGTCCCAGGAAACTGTCTCTGGGACTCCAACTGAGAAAGGAAACTCAAAGAAGCATATAAACCCCTAGACAAGTCATCCTAAAAGGTCACCCATTAGGGAACCCCTCCTCTTTGGGAGCTTTCCTCTCTCTCACAGGTCACATTTGAGAGAAAGCAATGTGTAATTCATGGCTCTCATGGGAGGCTGAGACGGGAGGATCGCAGGTTTGAGACGAACCTCAGAAAATTAGTGAGACTCAGCAACCTAGGAAGACCTTGTTTCAAAATGAAAAATAAAAGCCAGGCGTGGTGGCACACGCTTGTAATCCCAGTACTTTGGGAGGCGGAGACCGGAGGATCTGGGTTCGCAGCCAGCCTCAGCTCTCTCTCTCCTTGTCTCTCTCTCTCTCTCTACTTAGTGAGGCCCTCCGCAACTTTGTGAGACCCGGTTTCAAAATAAAGTATAAAAAATAGGGCCGGGGGTGTAGTGCGGAGGTAGAATGCCCCTGGGTTCAATCCCGGTACCGCACAAAAAAATAAATAAATAAAAAATAAAAAGGGCTGGGGGTATAGCTCAGAGGTAGAACCTCTCTGGGTTCAATGTCCAGTACCACAAAAGAAAAAAGAAGCCGGGCATGGTGGTGCACACTTGTAATCCCAGTACTTGGGAGGCTGAGACAGGAGGATTACAGGTTCGTGGCTAGCCTCAGCAACTTGTGAGGCCCTCCACAACTTAGTGAGACCCTATTTCAAAATAAGGAATAAAGTAGGGCTGGAAGTATAGCTCGAAGGTAGAATGCCCCTGGGTTCTATCCCCAGTACCACACACAAAAAAAAAAGCTGGGCGTGGTGGCACACGCTTGTAATCCCAGTACTTTGGGAGGCGGAAACCGGGTTCACGGCCAGCCTCAGATCTCGCTCTCTCTCTCTCCCTGTCTCTCTCTCTCTCTCTCTCTCTCTCTCTCTCTCCTTAGTGAGGCCCTCTGCAACTTCGTGAGACCCGGTTTCAAAATAAAGCATAAAAAATAGGGCCGGGGGCGTAGTGCGGAGGTAGAACGCTCCTGCATTCAATCCCCGGTACCACAAAAAAAAAAAAAAAAGAAAAAAGAAATGAAGACTCAGGGTTAGGGATGTAGCTTAGTGACGGAGCACTTGCCTGGCATGTGTGAGGCCCTGAGCTTGATGCCCTGCACTGCAAAAATATAAAACAAAACACACATGCACAACCTTTTTTTTTGGTACTGGGATTGAACCCAGGGGCAAGCTACATCCAAGCTATATTCTAGATGTTTTTTTTTTTTTGGTGGCACTGGGGATTGAACCAAGGGGCATTCTACCTCCAAGCTACACCCCCAGCCCTATTTTAATTTGGAAACAGGGTCTTGCTAGGTTGATGAGAGTCTCACTACTTGCTGAGACTGTCCTTGAACCTGTGATCCTCCTGTCTCAGCCTCCCAAGTACTGAGATTACAGGCTTGTGCCACCATGCCCAGCACAACCTTTTTTTTTTTAAATTATTGGTGCTGAGGATTGAACTCAGAGGCATTCTAGCTCTTGAGCTACACCCCCACCCCTTCCTATTTTTTGTTTTGAAACAGGGTCTCACTAGGTTGCTAAGAGCCTCACTAAGTTGCCAAGGCTGGTCTTGAACCTGCAATCCTCCTGTCTCAGCCTCCCAAATAGTGAGATTACATGCATATGCCACCACAGCCCAGCTCATAACCATTTATTTTAATGCTAAGTTATTTGTAGGCTTAGGTTTGATGAAGAATGGACAGTCATGTAGAAGTGTGATTGGATAAAAAAGGGGTATGAACTAAGCTCAATGTGGTGGTGCATGCTTGTAATCCCAATACTTGGGAGGCTGAGACAGGAGGATCGCAGATTCGAAGACAGCCTCAGCAAGTAGTAAGATTCTCAACAACCTAGCAAGATCCTGTTTCCAAATAAGAAATAAAATTGGGTTATGAGTATAGCCCAGAGGTAGAAGGCCCCTGGGTTCCACCCCTAGTACCACAAAAAAAGGGGGGTATGAACTAATGGTACCAACCTGGGGGCTGGAGGAGACTTAACAAGGCCTGTGTTCAGATTCTTCTTGGCTTCTCTTTGTAACATTGCTTCCCTCTGGGTATAGGGTATAGGGCAGGACATCTGGCATATCAGGGGATTTGAGAGAGCTCAGAGAAACCTTTCTGCTTTTGCCATTTTCTCAATCTCAAAATGCTCAGTATAGTTGGGTATGGTGGCACACACCTGTAATCTCAGTACTTGGGAGGCTGAGACAGGAGGATCACAGGTTTGAGGCCAGCCTCAGCAACTTAGCGAGATCCTCAGCAACATAGTGAAGCCCTGTTTCAAAATAAAAGAATAAAATAGGTCTGGGGGTGTAGCTCAGAGGTAGACTGCCCCTAGGTTCAATCCCTAGTACCACCAAAAAAAAAAAAAAAAAAGCTCAACATAGCCGGGAATGGTGGTGCACACCTGTAATCCGAGTTCTTGGGAGACAGACAGGAGGATCGCAAGTTTGAGACCAGCATCAGCAATTTAGTGAGACTCTCAGCAACCTAGTGAGATCCTGTTTCAAAACAAAATAATAAAAAGGGCTGGGGGTGTAGCACAAAGGTATAATGCCCCTGGGTTCAATTCTCAGTATCACACACACACAAAAAGAGAAAGTTACTGTTGTCTGGAAGACTGGGGGGTAGTTTACACCCATCACAAGCTGGTTTTTGTTTTGTTTTTTGTTTTTTGTGGGGTTTTTTGCAGTACTAGGAATTGAACCCTGGGACATTCTACCTCCAAGCTACACCCCCAGTCCTATGTTTTATTCTTTATTTTTGAAACAGGGTCTCTTATTTTATTTTTATTTGGAAACAGGGTCTCACTAAGTTGCAGAGGGCTTCATTAAGTAGCTGAGGCTGGCCACGAACCTGCAATCCTCCTGTCTCAGCCTCCCAAGTACTGGGATTACAAGCATGCACCACCACGCCTGGCTGGCAATGCTTCTTAAAATCTAACGTGCATACACAAGTCAGGCATGGTGGTGCACGCCTGTAATCCCAGTACTTGGGAGGCTGAGACAGGAAGATCACAGGTTTGAGGACATCCTCAGCAATTAGTGAAACTCTCATCAGCCTAGTCAGACCCTGTTTAATCTCCAGTTCCCCCCCCCAAAAAAAAACAAGAG
>PVJS01063650.1:0-10437 GCA_004027185.1 Glis glis | reverse complement strand
CACACACACACACACACACACACAAGCACATACACACACACACACACACACACATACACACACACACACACACACACTACACAATTTAGCTCCAAGATGGCCTTCCTGGGACAAATCCTATCTTATTGCTCTGGGACACACCATCATAACATCTAAATTCGCTTCTTCCTTGACTTATTTATTCTATATGCGATTCTCTTTTACCTTAAGCGAGCAGGAGTCTCATCTGATTGAAAGCAGAGCAGGGGCTTTGTCTGTATTTTCCACCGCTGCCTCCCAGAGCCTAATGCAGCAACTCTTGCTACAACTAGCCATGGCCTCATCTGGGACCATGGGAATAATGGCTCTGCATTAGTTGGCTTTCTGTCACTGTAATGTAATATCTGAGGAAATTAACATATAAAGAAAAAAGGTTTATTTTGGCTCACAGTTTTGTAGGTTCCAAAGTGTGTGGTGGAGCAAAACTGCTCACCTCAAGACCAGGAAACAAAGAAAGATGGGAAAGGATCGGGATCCATTTGTGGGCATGCCGATACCCAGTGACCCAAAGACCTCCCGCATATCCATCACTGCAAATATTTAACATTTTTTGTCATAAGAACACTTGAAGTTCACTGGTCTAGTGATATTGAAATGTACGGTGCCCAGATATTAGCTTTATTCTCTATGCTGTGTGATTGATCTAAAAAAAAGAAAACCCAAATTTATTCCTCTATCTGAGGCTTTGTAACTGGTGACTGTCATCTCCCCATTTCCCCCATGCCTTAGTCTCTGTCAACCACCATTCTACTCTCTTCTATGAGTTGGACTGTTTTATATTTCTATACTTTTATTGGTACATAGTAATTATACTTCATGGTGAGGTTCAAAGTGATACAAACATGTATGCACACAGAACTTGGTGTATTTCCCTCCGGGTCCCACCCCACTCCCTCTCCTTGTACATGTTAGTGAGATTGGCAGTGTTACCTCCATATATGGATATAGCATTATTTGACCTGTTTCCTTCATTAATTCTCCTTTTTCCTTTCCCTACTTCCCTCCCCCAATCCTCTTCCACTCATCTACTGATCTCTCACCTCCTTCATCTGAAATCTGTTTTGTTTCCTACTTTTACTCTAGCTTCTACATATGAGAAAAAACATACTACCCTTGAATTTCTGTGACTGGCAGATCTCACATGGCACAATATCCTCTAGAGATCATGCAGTATCTGTCTTTCTGGGTTTTGCTTGTTTCACTTAACGTAATGTCCTTCAATTCCATCCAGGTTCTTCCAAATAGCAGAATTTCTTCTTCAGGAGTTTTAAAAGCTTTCTGGGTGATCCTAATGTGCAGAAGTAAAAAATAAAAATAACCCCTTTGGGGAATATAGGTTCTGGTATATTCTAAAAAAGAGGCATTTAATTATTCATTCAATAAACACCAATCGAGTACTTACCATAACTCCAGCTCTGGGCTGGGTGCTGGGAATACAACTATAAATAAGACAGGGGAAGGAAGATTGCCACCTCAATAACTAGTATTTCAAGGGGCTGGCATGCCAGGGTGTGTATGCACAGAGAGCTGCTAAGGACCATCGGGTGCATGAGGATGACGCAGTTCAAATGAGAAAAGGGTCCACCAAGAAACCTGAATTTAGTTGGAAGGGAAGAGCATGAGGTTTTGTGGGCAGAGAAAGGGATGAACATTTGAGGGAGAGGAAGGCGCTCTGCTAAGTCCTGGAGTCAGGAATGAACAGAGTTCATGCGTTCAAAGGTGATCACAGGTAGCTGGAGCTGGTGTGCTGGTCTATAATGAGGTGGGAGAAGAGATACAGAATCACATTTTCATGCTTAGACTTCATCCTATGGGCCTTTGGGGGGCCTTTGGGGTTTCAGGAGAGAAGTGATACAAATAGACATAATTATCAGGTACATCAAGAGATATAAGAGAAACTATCTGAGAAATAGTATCAAGATATATGAACAAGTAGAATAATCAAGACGATAGCTTCCTGGGAGGCTGAGACAGGAGGATCACAGGTTCAAGGTCAGCCTCAGCAACTTAGACCCTATTTCATAATAAAAATAAACAGGGCTGGGGCAGTAGCTCAGAGGTAGAAAGCCCCTGGGTTCAATCCCAAACCCCCCCCCAAAAAAAAGAAAGGCAATAGCTTTCTTTCATTTGGCCATTTAGCCAAACCCTGGTTATTTTATTTGAAGTGTGAGAATAAACAACAGTGCATTTATTTCCATTTCAAATTTATTTGTTTCAGACTCTGTAAATGTGGGGAGGAAAATAGTTAACCAGGAGAAGGAAGACATCGGAGAGGACTAAAGGGTTCGAGGGAAACAACACAGACATGACTCTCCAGCTCGGACCAGCTCCAAGAAAGCAAATAAAAATTACAACTGTGAAAGGAGTTTCACCACTGGCCCTGGGCCTCTGAAAACATTCCCCAGAAAGGCAAATAGGCCATATCCGGTGGCCTACACTGCCACCTGCAGGCAGAAATGGGAAACAGTGAAGACCAGGTGTCTGTATTTTATTTTCCTCTTTGAAGAAAGCAAGACTTAACCAGAGGTGTCTCCCTTATCATCAATTTTCCTGCAAGCTGGGCCTTCATGTTATTTCTTTGTTGCTTACATTTAAGCCTAGTTTTTTTTTAATTGCCGTCTTATTGGATCATAATATAAGGTGCTTTCTTCACCCCCACTCCCTAAGTTTTTATGTCGGAAATCAGACTGTCCTGGAATTGATTGTGTCCGTTTAATTGGCAGGATGTGTTTTCCTTTGTAATACATGAAGGGGCATCTTACAATCGATGCCCTCTTAGACTTGGTCATATTTATTTATTTATTTATTTAGCCCCTGGGGATGAAACCCAGGGGCATTCTACCTTTGATCTACACCCCCAGCAGTCACCCCCTTTTAATGTTTTACTTTGAAACAGGGTCTAGCTAAGTTACTGAAGATCTTAGTAAATTTCCGAGGCTGTCCTCAAACCTGCGATCCTCCTGTCTCAGCCTCCCAAGTACTGGGATTACAGGCATGGGACTGGGCCATATTTATTTTTCATGTACTGTAGGCATGGCCTGGAGGGAAAGACAGGATTCTTTCTAGTGTGAAAAATCAGCGGTTACCTTGAGTCTGTAATACCCCTCCTTTCTGGGATTTTGGCTGTCTGATTATTTTCTATTTGATTTGGGGCAAGTAAGCTCTCTCTCTCTCTCTCTCTCTCTCTCTCTCTCTGAGTCTTGATTTCTTCATCTAGAATACCACTTATGAGATTTGGTAAGAGTTGAGTGAAATTATATATAAAGTCCTCAAAGGAAATTATGTATAAAGCAGGCCCTACCTAGTAGATAAAAGGACTCAATAAATGATAGCTATCATCGTTTCCAAATTAAAGTCTCAAAAAAAAAAAAAACCCAGAGAGATGCTCCAGCTACCACCTGACTAAAACGAACCCAGCCAAAAACACTGTTTATTCTCAGAATGTGCTATTGAATCCCAAATGCAATCGTACAGTTTAATCCTTGGAATTGATGAAAGCCACTGCTCAGCAGCTTGCTTTATGTTGATAGGAAAAGGCATGCAAGTTCACATGGAGTCCATGGGGGCGTTTATTTTAAATGCACCTATTTGGATGTTTAAAGTCTTAAGCAGAACCCAGCTTATCTTTGCTCACTGTAATTCAAAACCTCATGTCACCAAATTGTGTTGTTTTTCCTGTGCCCTTAAAACTACCCAGCCCGGTTTCTGCCATTTTCTGATAAACCTGGAAGCGCACGGTTCAGCCTTTTAAGTAACACCACTTTTCCAGTATTTAAGGCAGCTGAACATAAATGAAATAGAAAATGACAATGATAACAGGTAATGCTATCGCTGCCTGCTGGATGCTGTTTGTAGCTCTCCCTGGCAATCACCGGATAAAATAAAGCCTGTGCTGAAGGGCAGCTTGCTCTAATTGCTGCCACAGGCTATCAGCAGCCGGGGCTTGAAGCCTCCGGTGAGCTCTACAGGGGTGAAACTCTAAGGAGTGCGGGGACCTGCTGGAGCCTCTAAAGATGTCTTGAAGACGCCTTTCGTGTTTGCCAAGAGGATGCCCCTTGAACTCCCCAATATCTCTTTTTTCTTAAATGATATGAAATTTTACAGTTCAAGTTCTTAACACAATTCCCAAGGAGAGAGAAGCAGCCCTAGCAAAGGAGAGAATTTGATGCAATGCCTGGCACCTGCCACGGGCTCTCCTGGTGGCTTCAGTGAATTTCTGGGGCTTGTGTTGGGACAAGAAGCTGCTGGGGGACAGCTGGAGTCGTCAAAGGCTTGTCTTCCAGGCCCTGCCCCTCTCAGCCAGCCTTCCTCTATTCCTGGGCATTGTTGAGTTTTATATCTCTAAAGTACAGAGTAAGTTCATTTTCTATTTGGGGTTCCAGAGAGACTAAGAATCTTGCTGGTATTGTGGCCCAGTCAGGGTTTAAATCCAGGTTGATATGACATCAATGCCTATGTTTTTGTTTCCATGAAATTATCTCAACACTTCCTCCACCCATGCAGAAATGACCCCTAAATTGATACCCACTCATTCCCATAGACCTTGTCACCCCACAGGGTAAAATTTTATACTACTTGTATATAAAGTATGTGGATGTCTGCTAATTTATTAATGCTTCGGAAGAGGCTGCTGAGAAAAGTCTTTGGGCCCCATTTATAAATGTGAAATTAGAGGGCCAAAGAAAGGGAAGATACTGATCCAAACTTACAGAGCTCATATAAACACACACACACACACACACACACACACATGCGCGCGCGTGTGCACGCAACACAAACATGTATGAATTAATTCTTTGAGAAGCAATCTTAATTGTTGTTTTAGATCTGGATTCCCTCCACAGCCAGATTTATTAAGGAAAAATTAACAAATAACGATTGTATCTATTTAAGTTATAGAACATGATGGTTCGATATGCATATACATTGTGAAATGATCACCACAGTTAATTTAGTAAATACACCCACCATCACACTAAGTTACCAGTGTGCGTGTGTACGTGTGTGTGCATGTGTGTGGTTAGAACACTTAAGATCTACTCTCAACAAATTTCAAATATAGAATTATTGACTGTAGTCACCATACTGCACATTAAGTATGTTATATTCATCTTATAACAGGAAGTTTGTATCGCTTCTCGGCCTTTTGGCTAAGATCAAGTGTAGTAACAGGAAGTTTGTTCCTTTTGACCAATATTTTTTCCATTTCTCCTACCCCCAGCCCCTGGCAATCACCATTTTACTCTCTGTTACTAAGAGTTTAACATTTTTAGATATCACATATGGGTGATATCACGCAGTACTTGTCTTTCTGTGCCTGGCTTCTTTCAATCAGTATACACAGAATTTCTTTCCTTTACATGACTAAATGGTATTCCATCATGTATGCATGTGTGTGTGTGCGTGTGTGTTTATTCCACGTTTTTGAACCATTATGATCTTACACTGTTTAAAATGCAGGCTTTTATAATAAAAATGAAATTACCCTAGATGACCACTCACTGTCCTGTGCAGTCTCATGGTGCCTGCTTTTGGGAGGTTTGGGGAAACAACACACGAGGATCACAGTGTTGAAGGAAGATCAGGAAGGAGGCCAGGCAGGCAAAATTCTTGTGGTGGGATCCCAGCTCAGCCTTTCCCTGGGATCATGTTCTTGGGCATTTCATCCACTGTGCATCTCTCTGCCTAGCTGTAATCCTGGGCGAGTGGTACCAACATTGAAGAGTTGTTGTGAAGATAAAGCAAGATAACATTTAGGCCAAGCTAGTGCATGAGTTCTTCTGTAGAACCCCGTTTATCCCTCCTATTGAAAGGGAAATAGAGGCACAGAGAGAGTGAGGTCTCTCTAGAAGTCACCAAACTTTGCCAGTGTTGGATCCAACATGAGAACCTGGCCATGGGTGGCTTCTCTTCCCCCCGTACGATGCTTTCCTTCCTTAAAATGGCTCACTAATCATCCCATATCCTTTGCTGTCCTGGAGCACTGTGGTTTGTAATGAGGTGTTCTGAGCTGACCCACCCATCAAAGGGTGGCAGATGACCACTACTGGTCACACTTCCAGAGACAGCACTTGTTGCAATTTGGCCCGTTGCCTTGTTGCATTCTGAGCTTAGGTTTAAGCCTTTCCTGAATGGCTAAGTGTGAGTCGCATCTTCACCCACACCCCAGTCTCCATATCTCTGGTAAAGCCTAGTCTAGCAGTCCAACCCCCAAACTGAAGGCAAGCCCTAGGACCCACACCGACCTCTTCTGTGTCCATTTCAGATGCTGAACTGACAGGGGCCCCCCACACATTCACAGTTGTACCAACTGGCCTTCAGCAAACAGAACTGTGTCAGAGATGCTAGCAGGACATAGCTGTTTATTGGTTTTTGTTTATTGGAGAAATAGAGTAGCCTCCTGCCCTATGCATAGGGTGTTCGTTCTAGAACATTCTGTGAATGCCTGAAACCATGGATGGCTCCCAATCCTACATCTGCTATGACTTCTCCTATAGATACTTGCTGAGGATAAAATTTAGTTTATACATTAGGCACAGTGAGATATTTACAAAACTACTAATAATATAGAGCAAGTATCTGATATTACTCAGCATTCTCACAGATATAATCTAAAGAACTGACCACATAACATAGAGGGAGGAAGATTTACTTTCTCACAGTTTGGAAATTTTGAGTTCAGTCCACGTGAGGCCGGGGACCACGGATCTCAGAGCATGGTGGCGGGAAGCAGAGAGAAGAAGAGTGAAAGGCTTAGCTTTCACATCATGGAGACCGGAAGCAAGAGAGCAAGTGAGGGGAGGCAGAACCATATATAATCCCCAATGCCGCACCCCCAGGGACCCACCTTCTCCAGCCAAACCCTACCAGCCCAGGCCACCACCCAGATAAATCCATTACAGTGGATTTATCCACTGCTGAAATTACAACCAAAGCCTACATCCAACACTACCACCCCATTTCTGTGAGAGCTAGGGGGTCATTCGATTTCCAAGTCATTATATATGCTATAATAAAAGTTATTTACAACTTGTGAATTGCTTGTTTCTGGAATTTTCCATGTAGTATCTTGACTGTAGGTAATGGAAGGCAAAACTACCAATAAAAGCTACTGCTGGCTGGGTGTGGTGGCGCACGCTTGTAATCCCAGTACTTGGGAGGCTAAGACCGGAGGATCAGGGTTCGCAGCCAGCCTCAGCTAATTAGTGAGGCCCTCCGCAACTTAGTGAGACCCTGTTTCAAAATAAAGAATAAAAACAACAGGGCTGGGGGGGGGTAGCCCCTGGGTTCAACCCCCAGTACCACAAAAAATAAATAAATTTAAAAAAAGCTATTGCTGAATTCATCTTTTGTTGATAGTAGTTTAGATAAATATTCTCTTTGTTTATTTATTTTTTTTTTTGGTACTAGGGATTGAACCCAGAGGCATTCTACCTCTGAGCTACACCCCCAACCCTATTTTTTATTCTTTATTTTGAAACAGTCTCACTACCTCTGAGCTACACCCCCAACCCTATTTTTTATTCTTTATTTTGAAACAGTCTCGCTAACTTGCGGAGGGCCTCACTAAGTAGCTGAGGCTAGCTGGATTCTCCAGTTTTTTATTATTTTGGTACTAGGGATTGAAGCCAGGGGCGAACCTGTGATCCTCCTGTCTCAGCCTCCCAAGTACTGGGATTACAAGCGTGTGCCACCACGCCCGGCCTGAATGTTTAAATGATAAAAATAATTAAAACACTATACGAGTTTTTGATATAACAGGTCTCTAGGGATGTGTTGGCTCTACCATGATAGTGAAAGAATCGAAGCAGCAGGAAAAGGTATTTAGCACACACACACACACACACACACACACACACACACACGTTGTTCCTAGAGCCCTAGGAAGGGACCCCATCAGAGTGTTCTCTACATCATACATTTTTTTGTTTTTTGCAAATTTTACCAGTTATTTGACCCACTGGCAGCTAAGATCACTGTCTCTTCCTCCAAAAATGAGTCTTCTTGGTTTGTTCAGGAATTTAGGGAATTCCCAGGATGTGGAACTTTTGGTGATAACATGAGCAAAGGCCCTGGCAAACCTACTTTCCATCCTCCTGCATTTCTGACATCTATCTTAGGAGATGGCGCTGGAAACAAGACAGGTGCTTATGGGATCTGACAAAGGGGGGGGCTGAACACAGGAGGCATTTAGTTGGAGCTCAGTGGCATGTGTGTTGGTGATTTGTCGTCATTTTGTGTTTAGTTAAGCTGTTGGTAACCATCCTGGTATAAGAACAGCCTCCAGGATGCTCGTATGGCCAATTCTGTATTTGCTCAGAAAGATACAGGACCACGCGGTGGACCACAGTCTGATCATGCCCTGCTATGAACGGCATCTGCATCACCAGATGCACAATATCAAAAAAATGAGAAACTACTCCAAACATGACATATTAGTCTTATACAGAGGGAGACATTTTATTAAATGAAACAAAGAATAAAGCAATGCTTACATGAAGGTGTCAATTATTTTCAAATTAATATATAAATTCTGTGCACTTCTCATCACAATCCTGTCAGTGTATTTGTAGAATTTGCAGTGTTTATTTTAAAATTTATATGAAAAACATAAGGCAAATAAGGGCCAAGATAATCTGAAATTAGAACAAGACCGAGGAACTTGCCCTAGCAGATAGGAATATTTATTATAAAGTGGTGTCAATTAAGAGGGTATCTGTGCATGGTAGACCAAAAGCAAGTCCAGGAAAGATAATGTACCTGAGATTATTTTTATAAAGTGTAAATCATACAAAATCAATATGATACACATGTATAGAAACAAATATGCAATGAAAGTATAAAATATTGATGGGAATGCTAAATATCAAATTTCAGGATAGTATTTCCTTCTAATAAGAAGAAAAAGGCATAGAATCACAGGGGCTAGAGCTGCACTTTCTTTTCTTTGGTGCTTTTGGGGATTGAACCTGGAGGTGTTCTAACTCTGAGCTATGTCCCAAGACCAATTTTATTTTTTTATTTTGAAAACAGGGTTTCTCTAAGTTTCTGAGACTTGCCTCGAAACTGCAATCCTCCTGTCTTGGCCTCCCAAGTACTGGGATGACAGGTTTGTGTCACAGCACCCGGCTTGTAGTTGCAATTATAATGTTATAAGGCATTTCATAATGGCACAGGTCTGTCATCCCATTGCTTGGGAGGCTGAGACAGGAGGACCGCAGGTTCGCGGTCAGCCTCAGCAACTTGGCAAGGCCCTCTGCAACTTAGCAAGACTGTTTCAAAATAAAAATAAAATATGGCTAGGAATGTAGCTCAGAGATGGAATGTCTCTGGGTTCAATCCCCAGTAAACACACACACACACACACACACACACACACACACACACACATACACACACACACACACAAATTCATAAAACAAAAACCATGTAAAGCAGAGGTTCTCAATTTATAACACCACAATTGTCTCGGCTAGTTTTGCATGGCACTTGAAGATGAAAGACTCTAAAGGTTCACTTTATTAAGTAGTTAAAATTCAAACAAAAATAAATATATTATATAGTGTATTAGAAGATGTTAAGTGAAAAAGACGTGTGTGTGTGTGTGTGTGTGTGTGTGTGTGTGTGTGTGTGTGTGTTAAGGGATTAAGTTAGCCAAGATTCAAACAGAAGGTCAGAATATTCAAGTCACCAAATGGACTTTGGTTAGCCAAATGCTTTTAGAAATATAATGGGTGTACAGCTGAACTTCCCATCCTGTATTGAACTGACATGATAGTGCCACCCCTTAGTACACTTTCTTGGCCTCTCAGGTATCTGGAGATGGTAGAGGTACCGTCTCCATCGCAACATAAATGAATGTGTACAACAGCACAGTGTCCAGAAGGTACACAATATACATTATTTAGAAGGTACAAGCCGGGCGTGGTGGTGCACGCTTGTAATCCCAGTACTTTGGGAGGCGGAGACCGGAGGATCCAGGTTCGCGGTCAGCCTCAGCTCGCTCTCTCACTCTCTCTCTCTCTCTCCCTGTCTCTCTCTCTCTCTCTCTCTCTCTCCTTAGTGAGGCCCTCCGCAACTTCGTGAGACCTACTTTCAAAATAAAGTATAAAAAATAGGGCCGGGGGTGTAGCACGGAGGTAGAACACCCCTGGGTTCAATCCCCGGTACCGCAAAAAAAAAAAAAAAGAAGAAGGTGCCTGTGTTCTAATCAACTCAATAATTTACCAACACAACTCAGTGATGAAATCCCTGCTTCCTAAATGACCATATCCATCCCTGCAGGGCTGTCGACTTCTTAGATTAACACAATAAGGAAATGTGTCCCAGGTAATGACCTGGGTCTACAGGGTACCCCACAGGATTGATGTTTCACCTAAGGAACCGCAGAGAAAGCCT
>PVJS01063649.1:0-10441 GCA_004027185.1 Glis glis | reverse complement strand
AAAACTCCAACATATATCTGGGAATATGAAAGGTCACACATATACACAAGGTTTTGCAAGTCTTGAAGTCCTGGGTTGGGAGAATGCCAAGGAAAGACTTGATAAAGCCCCCGTTTGTGAGCAGAGATTGAAAAGGGAAAGGTTATAAAATTGCTTACTTGAGGAATAGAAGCATGCCACAGTACACATAGAGCCCTTCAGGAAAGGCCGGAGGAATATACAGCCAAGGCACTTAAGACAATCTCTGTCTAATCATTAGAGGACTATCTATCTAACTGAGCAGAAGTTTCAGTGGCCACACACAACAAAGAGCACACTTCAGAGAATCAGTGAAGAAAAGTCACTCAACAAATAATGATAGTAATAGCCAACAACAATAAGTGTGGGGAAATCTGATTTCCAGAATTGACACATTATATTAAGATGTCCATTATTTAATACAAAAAGAAATTTAAAAAAGCATGGCCCATTCACAGGAAATAAAAAAGAAGGCAACAGGAATAGTTCTCAAGGAAGTCCAGATGTTAGAATTACTCGACAAGTAGTGCAACCTAGCACACTTAGACAACCCAGAGGGACACAGCTTCATGTTATAAATGTATTCAAAGAACTAGAAAAAATTAAAAGAAAATACAATAATGTCTCACCTAGGGAAGAATATAAATAAATACTAATTATTTTAACAAGAACCAAATTTTTGAAGTTGAAAAGAACACCTAAAAATCAAATTAAAAATTTACCAAAGAGGCCCAACAGCAGATTTGAACAGGCCAATGCTTCAAAAATTTTTCAAAAACATAGAAGAGGAAGGAATACTCCCCAACTCATTTGATGATGTCGGTATTGCACTGAAAGCAAGAACATATAAAGATGACATAAGAAGGACAAACTACAGAACCATATTCCTCTCCAATAGCCACAAAAGTCATGAACAAAATGCTAACAAATTGAATCCAGAAACATATAAAAAGGATTTTACCTGATGCCCAAGTGGGATTTGTCCCAGTAATGCAAGGTTGGATCAATATACCAAAATCAATCAAGAAAATACAGTATATTAATCAACTAAAGGGGAAAACACACCAGGCATGGTGGCACACACCTGTAATCCCAGTACTTGGGAGGCTGAGACAGGAGGATTGCAGGCTTGAGGCCAGCCTCAGCAATTTAGCATGGCCCTCAGCAATTTAGTGAGACACTGTTTCAAAATAAAAAATAAAATAGGGCTGTGGGTGTAGCTCAGAGGTAGAATGCCCCTGGGTCTGATCCCCGGTACCACAAAAGGGGGGGGGCATATAATCACATCAACAGATGCAGGAAAAGAAATGAACAAAATGTAACACCATTTTATGATAAAAAATATTCAGCAAACTAGAAATGGAAGGGAATTTCTGCAACTTGGTAAAGGACATCTGTGAAAAATTTACAGCTAACATCATAATTAATGTGGAAGACTGTATGTTTTCCTTCTGAGATCAGGAATAAGATTAGGATATCCACTCTCACAATGCCTAGTCAACAGTGCACTGATTAAACTATCCAAGAACAATTAGGCAATAAAAAGAAATAAAATACATACAAATTGGGAAAGAAGAAGTAATATTTATTTTCAGATGATGTCATATAGAGAAATTTTAAGAAATACAGAAAAATACTATTAGCACCAATAAACAAGTCCAGCATGGTTTTCAAACAGAAGCTCAATATTTCTTTCTTTTTTTTTTTTTTTTTTTTTGGTGGTACCGGGGATTGAACCCAGGGGCATTCTACCTCCGGGATACACCCCCAGCCTTATTTTTTATACTTTATTTTGAAACAGGGTCTCACTAAGTTGCAGAGGGCCTCACTAAGTAGCTGAGGCTGGCCGTGAACTCGGATCGTCCAGTCTCAGCCTCCCAAGTACTGGGATTACAAGCGTGTGCCACCACGCCCGGCTCAGTATTTCAAAATAAGTGCATTTCTACACATTAGCAATGAACATTCTGAAATTAATGAACAAGTATTCCATTTACAATAAACATAAAAATGATTAAATTCTTAGGAATATATTTAATAAAACAAGTATAATACTTGGATACCAAAAACCAAAAAACATTGTTAAAAGAAATGAAAGTTCACAACCAATGGAAAGATGTCTCATTGGAAGATGATAATATTAAGATGGAAATACTCTCCAAGCTGATCTTCAGATTCAATATAATCTCTACCAAATATCAGCTGTCACTTTTGTAAAACTTACAATCTGATCCTAAAATTTACATAGAAATGCAAGGGACCCAGATTTTCCAAAACAATTTTGACAGGAAAAATAAAGCTAGAGGATTAACAATTTCTGATTTCAAAACTCATTAGAAAACTACAATAATCAAGAGAGTGTGGTACTGACATAAGGATGGATAGATAGACCAAAGGAATAGAGTTGAAAGTCAAAAATAAGCTCATACATTTATGGTGAATTAATTCCTGACAATGTCACCTAAACAATTTAACATGGAAATAATAGTCTTTCAATAAAGTATGCTATACCAACTGGATATCCATACACGACAGAATGAAATTAGCTGGGCTCAGTGGCACACACCTGTTATTCCAGTACTTGAGGGGCTGAGACAGGAGGATCGCAGGTTCAAGACCAGAGTGATAACTTAGTAATAACCTGTTTCAAAGCGAAAATTTTTAAAAAAAGGGCTAGGGGTGTAGCTCAGAGGCATAACACCCCTGGATTTGATCCTGAGTACCCCCAAAAGGAAAGAAAGTAAATGAGCAAAGGATATTAATAGATATTTCTCCAAAGAAGGCATACAAATAGCCAATGAGCACAGGAAAAAAAATTCTCAATGTCATTTGTAATTTGGGAAATGCAAATCAAAACTATAATACTCATTAGGTATAAACATACCACTAGGATAGTTGTAATTTTAAAAAAACAAATAACAAGTATTGACAGGGATATTGAGCAATTAGATACTTTATATACTGCTGGTGAGAATGTGAAATGGTGAAGCTTCTTTGGAAAACAGTCCATTAAGTTCCTCAAAAATTTAAAAATAAGTTACCATATGACTCAGCAATTAAAATCCTGGATATATGCCCACGAAAATTAGAAACACATGTCTACAAAAGATTTGTACACACATGTTCATAGAAGCAATATTTATAATGGCCAACAAACAGACACAACTCAAATGTCTATCAATGAAAGAATCGATAAACAAAATGTGGTATATCCATACAATAGAATATTATTTGGCCATAAAAAGAATGACAAACTGATACATGCTACAACATGGATGGACCTTGAAAACATTATTCTAAGTAACAAAGAATAATCACAAAATGCCACATATTGTGTGATTCAATTTATATGAAATGGCCAGGCGTGGTGGCGCACGCTTATAATCCTAGTACTTGGGAGGCGGAGACCGGAGGATCCGGGTTCACAGCCAGCCTCAGCTACTTAGTGAGGCCCTTTGCAACTTTGTGAGACCCGGTTTCAAAATAAAGTACAAAAAATAGGGCTGGGGGTGTAGCACGGAGGTAGAACGCCCCTGGGTTCTATCCCCGGTACAGCAAAAAAATAAAAAATAAAAATTTATATGAAATGTCCAGAATATGTAAATCCACAGTGACAAGAAGTACATTAGTAGTTTCCACAGGTTATGGGAAAGAGGAATGTAGACTGACTGCTAATGGGTACAAAGTTTCTTTTTGAAGTAATCAAAGTATTCTGAATTTAGTGTCAATAGATGAATATACTTATTATACTAAAAACTGCTGAATTATGTCTTAAAGGGTTGAATTTTATAGTTCATAAATTTATCTCAATAAAACTGTTACATTAAAAAACAACATCTAAATGGAAAACTAATGCACTATTGAAAAAAAGCCAGAGATGTATAAAATGGAGAAGCATTATATGTTCAAGGATTGGAAAATGACACATTAAACATAAGTAAATTCTTCGTATGTCTGAAGTTTCAATGTAATTCCAATCAATTACAAGCTTATCCTAAAAAGTATATGAAAATGCAATATAGGTCATGGAGAAAACTCTAGAAATAGAACAAAGGAAGTCATATTTTGCTAGCTATAAAGATCATTATGAAGTTATATCAGGTAAGGCATTATGATATTAGCAGTAAGTTAGAAAATAGATCTACCACTGTTGTAAGGGTCTTGGTCAGCCACAGGTCCCAGTATTGCTTCCACAGAATAACTGTGAAAATAATAAATGGAGGGAACGACTGCAAAGAGGAGATGCCAAACCAAATGTGGGAAAGGACCCTTCTGGACTGTGCAGCAGGACCCCCACTCCCCGCCAGCCATCTGTACAGCCTCCTGCAGAGACTTCATTATTCTCCCAGTAACAGGACTCTGAGTTTTATACTTTTATAACTTTTGTACCCCACTCGTCATAGCATGGCGGTTTTTACAGGGATGCCTCAGAGGCCCCAGGAAGGATATAGTCACATAGAGCTGAGTAGTGTCTAGTGGCTGGGAACGCAGCATATGTTAGCGCAGTTCCTGTTTGGCATAAGCCTCTCCCAGAAGGCCCAACCTTCTAACCTGATTTGGTCAGAAGTGAGCTGCACCTCTGGAGACGCTTCATTCCTTTCTGCTATACATTCCCATATTGAGAATATACCAACGTCATTCTCGGTACTCTATATTGGGGGGAAGGCAAGAGGAGGACACTAAGAGCTGTGTGCATGTATGTTAGTATCAAATTGATATTCATTGGGATGTGAGACTACAATGCACCAATAAAAGCACATTAAAAAAAAGAAAACCCTTGTGTTTCCAGTATATAGAAGAAAATACTCCCTCCAACTCAGCATCAGCCCTCATACTTGATGCCTCCTGACTAATTGGATTTTTTTCATATTGCAGACTCCTGCGTCTTAGCTTACTGCCTCTCTCAACCTCTTGTGTTTCAATGGCTGCTTTTTTGTCTTTCAAGTCCTGTAAATTCATTTTGAAATTGACCCAAAGTCTTTGATAACAGTATTGAATTCAATTCCTTTATTTGAAAATGGGTATCAAAATATACTATACAAAACTATAATAGTCTAGTGAGTATATAAATATGTTTTGTGTTTTCAATTATAAGGTAAGATTTCTGTGTTGGTTAAGGTTGGATAACTGTTATAACAAGCAAAACCCATGAGTCCATTGTCTTAAAACTGCACAAATGTATTCCTCATTTATGTACCAGACTAAATTTAATTCACGTAGGCATTGGAAAAGGGTCTGCTGCTCAAAGTTTTTCAGTAACCCAGGTTACTGTAGTTTCTGCCATTAAAAAGTAGTTTCCTAAGTCTCCCTATCTATTAGGGTTCACTTATAAATGGAAAATGAGCATTGTGATGATTTTATAGACTAGGCCTCGAAGCAGTGTTATGGTTTTGGATGGTCACGTTGCCCACCCAGTCGTGGGTTCTTCTCAACGATTATAGAAATAATTAGCCGGGAGACTCAGTTGGACTTTATTGTAAAGCACAAAGAGGTATTGCAAAAGTGAAAGTAACAGAAAAAGGGAGAGACGTGATGGAGAGCTTGGAACTGAGACCCTTCCTTTCTTTGAGAAATGCGGAGCATATATGGGGTCTCCTACATCTTATCTCTTTCCCAGCCCAGTTGCTATCTTTGCTTATACCAGCATAAAATGCAGATGTCTGTTTAGCCCGCTTTGTCAGCATCCACGTGAAAGGATAATGTTTCTTCCCAAGTCCAGTTCTCAAGCCTGCGGCCTTCAGCGTTTCTATCTTTGTTACCAAATTCATCAATAGGCCAGTCTTGTTCTTTAGACTGTTCTTTGTTCTGATATCACTCGTGACTACGTGAGAGGATGCACAGTGTTTCTTTAATCCTTTATCTTCTCTGTGGGTCTGTAACTTTTGGTTTCATCTTATCTCACCGCCATGCCTGTGAGCAAGCAGCTTCTGCCTGCCTGTGTTGCTGCTGATAGAAGCATGCTCTTTAGAGCAAAGTAAGACAAGCTTGAATCATCTACTCGATTATAAGTTTGAATTGTCCACTCATAACCAAAGCATACATTATTTCTACTGATTTCTATTGGCTAGAATTCAGTCACATGACCATGCCTAACTGAGGGAAGCTGGGAAATGTAGTTTTCTTGGATGCCCAGGAAGAAGAATTTGTTTGATAATAAGCTAGCACTACCATATTAAGTCTCTCTATTTCCATGATCACTTATGTCTTTTTTTTTTTTTTTTTGCGGTACCGGGGATTGAACGCAGGGGCGTTCTACCTCTGCGCTACGTCCCCGGCCCAATTTTTTATACTTTATTTTGAAACCGGGTCTCACGAAGTTGCGGAGGGCCTCACTAGGTAGAGAAAGCAAGCAAGCGAGAGAGAGAGAGAGAGAGAAAGAGAGAGAGAGAGAGAGCTGAGGCTGGCCGCGAACCGGTATCCTCTGGTCTCCACCTCCCAAAGTACTGGGATTACAAGCGTGCGCCACCACGCCCGGCCACTTATGTCTTTTTATATGCGATCATTTAATTTATGTTTAAGTCCAAAGAGTAGACCAAGTGAATATGAATAAATTATTTGAAACCCAAGAGATAACTGCCTGCCATATTCTGTAATTTGGGTCAGGCAGAGTATGAAAATAGAATCCTAGGAAAATGTTTGGGAGGAATAATCTACCAGGTTGTGATAAGCAGCTGGTGGTAGGATGGGGGAAGCAGAGGAGGAGTAAACAGAGAGCCTGTGGCTCAGCCTGTGGGGTGGAGGTGAGCTATGGCAATAAGTTTTAGAAAATTAGACATACAGAAATAGCTTAAAAGAAGCAGTGAATAAATTAAATCAAAAGCAGAAAGCTTCAAAAGGCAAACAAAAATCTGAGAGTTGTTTAAAGCAATAAGCCATTCTAGAAAAAAACAAAAACTAACAACACAAAACCAGCATCGTCCCCTGCCACGTTTCCACCACTATCCCAGCGGTGGGGGCTATCCTACTCTAAAAAATAGCAAAAGAGTTTTCCAAAGTTACTTTAAAAACTGTTTTCTTCAGGATTTCAGCCATGTAATTATCTAATCACACTTTTATAAGATCAAACTTAGGTTAATGCTACCTTTCTTGTCCCTTCTTTGAAAGGATGTGTAGAACTTTCAGACCCTTACAAATAAAATGTCCACTGTTTATTCTAAACTTGGTTGAATATAGCATACAATAATGTGCCTTAAATTCAGTTTTATGGTTGTTCACCAGAAAGAGGAATGACGTAGACGGTAGTTAAGTGACAATAGAACCCAGCCCCAGCTCTGGCGTTAAGTAGTGATATGAAACTGAAGAGTACTTTCCCTAACGTCTTCTCTCATTTTTAAAAATGAAGGAAAAGGAAATACTTTCTAAGTGACTACCAAGAATCAAAGTATCTTAATTACATAACCATATTAAATATTTCAAATACCTCAACATAGCTTTGGTGCCCTACTTCTCTTGGTTTCTGCTGCAGCTCTGGTGGACTGTCTGATGTGCTTCTATCTCCTCTCTTCTGCATCCACAGCTTCAAGAACCAGCTGCAATTATTTGCAAAGGCAGCTTGGAAGGGTGGAGGGATTAATGCCTCTGGGACAGCCCTCCATCATGGGGGACAAATGTCCTACCCTCTGTCCTTGTGAGCATCATTTCTTTTTTTTTTTTTTTTTTGCGGTACCAGGGATTGAACCCAGGGGCATTCTACCTCTGCGCTACACCCCCGGCCCTATTTTTTAATACTTTATTTTGAAACCAGGTCTCACGAAGTTGCAGAGGGCCTCACTAAGGAGAGAGAGAGAGAGAGAGAGAGAGAGAGAGAGAGACAGGGAGAGAGAGAGTGAGAGAGCTGAGGCTGGCCGCAAACCCGGATCCTCCGGTCTCTGCCTCTCAAAGTACTGGGATTACAAGCATGCACCACCACGCCTGGCCTGGGAGCACCATTTCTAAGAGGCATTTTGAACTCTTCTCAGAAGCCCTGGTGAAGTCAAGTCCCTGCCTAAAGTAGAAAACTCAATGATGAACCCTTATTCTGTTGGCTTTGCCTTCTTCTCGCACTCATTTTCCCTTCTTTCTACTCCTGCATCCAAGAATCAAGTCCCAAATAACATATCCACATCCAACTTCTTGACTCAGACTCTACCTTTGGGGGAACTCACTTTAAGATAATAGATTTGAAGATCATTTTATAGCTAAGAAAACTGAATAATACTTTCCCTAATGTCTTCTCTCATTTTAAAAAGGAAGTAGAAGGACTGCTTTCTATGTGTCTACAAAGCATCAAAGCACCTTAATCACATGATTTCTTTGGATGCAATCCAAAGTCACACAGCCAATAAGTGCTGGAGCCATTATCGCGAACTTAGTCTGACATGCTACGAGCCCCATACTTTTATTTTGCATTACCCCAAATGATCTCTGAGTTTTTTCTCTTTCCCAATTATCTCTGAAATTGTACATATATATATATATATATATATATATATATATATATTATTTTTCTTCTTTGCATTATGTCTCCTATATCATCAAATATTCACTGAGTGACTAGTACCAGATATAAATGATAAAATAACTGAAAAACACTATCTGTATCATTAATGGGCTCATCATTCAAAGGGGAAGACAGAAACATAAATTGTTGTATTTGAATATTCAGGAGCAATTTTAGCGACATATTTTAAGCATTTTTTCATTAGTCTCTTGGGACAATGTCACCATTCTCAGAGATCTCAACATAAACAAAAGGGCAACAGATCCCTGTCACCTGAGTGTTGATTGTCTTAACATTTCCCCTGGTGTCAACAGTAAAAAATAATGCTGTGTATGAAATCCTCTAAGATTTACACCTTTATTTAAACAGTGACCTTACCCCAACTATTATTTGTGCTTTGTGTTTCTATATTTGCTCCATACTGGTAGATAAAAGGACATAAAAGACAATTTATTTCAGGAAAAATGGCATTTGTAAAATAACACTTGAAACACTCAAACCTCAATCAAGTCTAATTTATCACTGTCATAATCAGCCTGATGGCATTGCTGGAAAGCTCATGTATCATTTTTCTGAGATAGTGAAATGAAAATATCCATCATTAGCACCATTTCTGTTTGATTCACGTTAAAATATATGACCACTCAGAAGAGGGATCCTACTTATTTCATTGCTGTTGTTTCTGAGGCATTTTGTATGTTTACCTATTTTTTGGAGTGGTTTTCAACTGTCCTTGTTGAGAAGAGAAAAAAATAGAAGTTTCATGTCCCTGGTATTCATTAACACAACTAAGAAGGGTGGTCTTAACCTTTATAGATCACGGATTTGAGCAATATAGCTAACCTGCCCACTTACTGCATTCCAAGTGTATTTTTCAAATGCATATATATTATTTTAATTTTATTTTGCCTCCCGTTTCTACCTCATTCCAGTCACCTCTCTTTCAAATAATCAGCTATTGATCTTCATCTAGTCATTATTGTTCTTGGTAACCTTGTATATTTTCTTGCCAAAGGATTGTCCCCTTCTCACTGGTGGTTATTAAAGTCTGCCTCTGCTTTTTCCTGGATGAAGTTCCAGGGTCCCTATGTTTATGGTCACCTTTTGTCTACTAAAGTGTTCTCTGATTTTCTTTAAATGGCAACAGCAAGAGGAATGTGGCTGTGGACAAGCTGAAGCTGTCCTTCAGAAGGCCAAATAACACCTCGGCCAGGTTATTCTTTAGGGAGATTTTTATTTATTGAATCATTATCTGTGGAAATAGCATTCCATTATATAAGCAGGTTCTCTCTCTTTGCTTTTACTTTTTATTTTATGTTTTGCATATCTCTATAGTATAGACGTGAAGTGTTAACTGGAACCAGAGAAAATGAAAGACAATGCTCTCATGATGATATATCCCCTTGTTTTATTTATGTCCACACTAACTCCAAAGAAGGAGTTCATGAAACTTGTAATGAAAGCAGAATTTTCACAGGGCACTTAAAATAAGAAGGAGAAAACAAACTATATAGAATTTGAACTTTTAGTGCATGTGGGAATATTTTCATATGCAAAGTAAAAATTGGTATATTCTACCTGTACGCTTTACCATCTGGAGAAACCTGAGTGTGCCAACTAAACAGACTTTGAAAACACAAACTCACCTAAAACCAGGTCGTTACACATAGTTGGCAACAAATCAGAATATAATTATAGTCAGGGACTAATCTACAACACAGAAAGAAATGTAGCTCTGTCGGAGATCTACAAGTTGAGAAAGGGAAACAAGTGATATCTTAAAAGCAGAAAGAGCTGGGGAAAACTGACCATGGAGTCAACATTACAAGGAAGTCCTCCCACCCAAAAAGGCCAATGCCTTCCCCCGCACATGCACACTGCTTGACATTTTTCTTTTAACACTGTAATAGCAGCTGGAGTTCCAGAATAGAGATTCATTTTAAAATG
>PVJS01063648.1:0-10435 GCA_004027185.1 Glis glis | reverse complement strand
CCAAGTAGTTGGGATTACAGGTTTGTGCCACCACGCTAGTTGACATGTATGTTACTGAGAGGGCAATGTCTTAGCAGCTATGGTTCCACCACTGCTGAGTGAGGGCAAGTTGCTACAAGTCCTGGCCTGGCAGGGAGACTAAAGTGAAGAGCCAGGGGGTCTGTTTCCATAGGTATGTTTAAGGGTTCCTCAAGAGTGCTAACTAACCTGAATTCAAAAAAAGAATAAGAATGAGAGCTCGCCTAGAAACTAATAATAGCCAGAAAAAGTGAAAAACGTGGCTCTCATGCAAATAATTGCTTCCATGTGCATTACCCACTTGAAAATAGAGAAAGAATCTGAAGAAAAGAACATGGAAACAGTACAGGCTGCTGGGTATTTCCAGTGCAGTTTCTGGAGGTAATAAATTGAAATTCTCTAAACAGAGGTATAGGGAAATAACTGTTCTCTGCTTTAATAATGCATATACAAAATAATGTATTTCAGCAAGAAATTTCTCAGGCAACTGAAGGACTTTGAAAAGTGTTTTCCAAACTGCTTTTAGCTTTTCAATTACATTTTATCTCTTGAATCCCATTAAAATAAAAAGAAAAAATAATTTGAATATCTCATTATAGAGGAAAAATTAATTACTTTAAGGTAAAAATAAATATTTTAAATCTAAATATTCAAGATAATTTAAAAGAAACTCATACCTTTTCCCCTTTAAACTTGGTATATATTAATAAATTAAAATATATTAGGTAAGCAAAAGTATGATTTACAATAAAGTGTTTTCAAAATTATATAACTGATATGAAAATTAAATATATATATAAAATGACTAGAATAAAAATATCAGAGGTTTCATCTTATATTTTTTATCTTGTATTTTTTCTTAATCTTCATTTCACTATAGAATCACCTCTTCAGAAATATCCTGCATTTATGGAGATATCATAATACTGGAGAAGGATACCATATTGTATTTATTTTCAAATTCATAGCAATGAATATCTGACAATAGCTCTTACACATGGAAAATATGTTTTCTATGATAGCATGGGCTCTTTAGGATTTTCAACTATGGAAAAAATTTCATTGTGTCTAATAATTCTAGACTAATTTGAATAACGATTGTTGAATGTAGCCAAATATCAGGTATTTATTTATTTATTTATTTATTTATTTATTTTTGTGGTACGGAGATTGAACCCAGGGGCATTCTACCTCCGAGCTCCACCCCCAGCCCTATTTTTTATTCTTCATTTTGAAACTGGGTCTCACTCAGTTGCAGAGGGCCTCACTAAGTAGCTGAGGCTGGCCATGAACCTGTGATTCTCATGTCTCAGCCTCCCAAGTACTGGGATGACAGGTGTGCACCACCATGCCTGGCAGTTCAGGTGTCTATAATTCCTATATTTTATGGTTTTTAAAAACAGCTGATTTATTAATAAAATTTTGGTATTTTATTTATAAATAATGAATTATGAGAGATTTTAGGTTGGCATCAATAAATAAGTGGATAGCCTATATTCTTGAGAAGAAAGAACAAAATTAAGCGTGAATTTTGGTCTGTTTTCTCTCTTTTATATTGGGTTTTAAGGGGGTTGTTTTATTTATCTATTTATTTATTTATTTATTTATTTATTTATTTATTTATTTATTTTTGCAGTACTGGGGATTGAATCCAGGGTCTTGTGTATGTTGGATAAGCACTCTATTACTGAGCTAAATTCCTAGACTTTTTTAAATTTCATTTTGACACTTGGTCTCCCTAAATTGCCCAGGCTGACCTCCAATTTACAATCCTCTTTCCTCAGTCTCCTGAGTAGCTGGGATTACAGGCATGTGCCACCATGCCTGGCCTACTGCATAACAATTTTTATCAGATGAATATAACTTAACTATTTGGTGAATAGAGTTTTGATGCTAATTATCCATATTTTTGTTTCATGCTTTTCATTAAATTATTGCATATTATAATATCAGTGTTCCTAGTGTTTCCTTTTTTAACCCATAATTAATTATGCCTATAAAACTATTTAAATAACTGAAAAATGTATGGAAGTCTAAACCAATAGTAGAGGTAGCAGTAGTTAGCTGTAACAAATTGACCTATTGATTGAGTAATGAGTATGCTCATTTGCTCTCTTCTAACCAGCATTTATGATCTCTTCATATTATTTCAAATGATTTATTCTTAAAGTGTAAACATATTTAATAATTTATTTATTTTTATTTTAATTTAAAAATAGGATGGATATCATTATACCCAGAAGTACCTATACCTGCTTCTAAAATTTTGTGAATTGCAGACTTGTAAATATTGTCCTAAAGAAAGGCAAAAGCTCATTAATATGAAAATGAACTTTGAGAATTTTCTTGTAGTATGATTTTAAAATTATATGATAGTAAAACAGACAACAGTAAGTTATTTTGTTCAGGTACACATACATAGTTAAACTATAAAGAACGGCAAGGAAATAATTGTTTAAAAATAAAGATAAATTTTCCCCGTAGTGAGAAGGAGATGTTCTCAGGAAAGGGTATATGTAGGATGGCAGATATATTCTGTGTCTTAAGGTATTTCTATGCTGTTAATTCACCAGGTGATTGCAAAACTTTGTTTAATTTCATTACTCTCCTGGTATTAGTTGAGAACTTACTATAGTAAAGCACTATTTTGTTATAAGCAGATATGTTTTAAACAATCCCTTATTTTACCACACATAATACTATATATAGACATAAAATATATATACATATATTACATATACAGATATACTATATATAACATATATGCATATATATTATTCTACATTAAGTTATATCATTTTTGAAGTTTTAAAAGTGACTGGGTCATTAATTTCTCTGGCCTTTAAGTAAACATTTTATTCCACCAAAACACTTTTTCATCCTGTCACACTTCTATATCTCATAATCAAGACCACACTATTTAGCTTGACACAGAAGGCTCTCCTTAATCTAGCCACATTCCAACCATTTAACTATCTTCCTCTCCTCCCCCCAAACTCCCTCACTCTAGCAAGGCCAGCTCCCTACCTTAGTACCTTTTATAATGCTATTTGCTTAACCTATTAGGTCTAACCATATGGAATTCCTGTTTTTTGCCATAAAATATTAGTAATTTCAGATGGTTCAACCTAATAGTATGCCTTTCATTTTCTTTTCCCAACTTAAACCCTACCTATCCTTCAAGGTCCACCTATATTCCATCTCCATCAAGAAATCTTCTTTTAGCCAGGCGTGGTGGCGTACACCTGTGATTCCAGTACTTGGGAGGCTGAGATAGGAAGATCACAGGTTCAAGGCCAGCCTCAGCAATTTAGCGAAACCCTTAGCAACTTAGTGAAAACCCTGCTTCAAAATAAAAAGCAAAAAAGGGCTGGAGGTGTAGCTCAGAGGTAGAATGACCCTGGGTTCGATCCCCACTACTACACACACACACACAAATAAATAAAAGAGAAGAAGAAGCTGATTCACAGATGACATGATTTTATTATTAAGAAATTTACTAAAAATGGCAAGAATGAATAAACACATTCATCACTTTTGAAGGATACAAAATCAATATAGAACAAATTAATTGCATTTCCAAACATTGCAATGAACAATTCAATACTAGAATTATAAAACAATGCTTATTTATACTGGCACCAAAAAGAATAAAATAACAATATTTTAACAAAACAAGTGCCAAACTTATACTGTAACCTACAAAATGTTGAAAACACATAGAAGCTTAGACTACAATAGTAGTTGCTAGAGACTCAGAGGTGGAGGTAATGGGGAGTTGCTGTTCATTGAGCATAAGTTTTCAGTTATGCAATGAATAAGTTCTAGAGCTATACTATACAACATTGTGACTATAGTTAACAATGCTGTGGTATATACTTCAAAATGTAGAAGTTTAGACCTCATGTGAAATGTTTCAAACACAATAAAAAGTATTGAAAAATCATTACATCTACATATAAATAGAAAGACATCCAATAGTTATGGATTAAAAAAAACTTATTAAGATGACAACACTCCTAAAATTGGTTCACCAGTTCCACAAAATCCCAGTGGACTTTTTTTATAGAAATTGATAAACCAATCCTAAAATTTATATATGAAAATGCAACAGACCCAGAATGGCTAAATAATTTAGAACAAAAATGTAGAAATAAATTCTCAGATTTACATTACATTGATTTTAGGCAAAATTAACAAAACAATTCAATGGGGGAAAGAATAGTCTTTTTCAACCACTGGCATTGAGACAACTGGCTATTTATATGCAAAAGAATGGATGTAGAACACTAACTTCACACCATATGACAAGATTAACTCAATAGGGATCAAAGGCCTAAATATAAGAGCTGTAACACTCTTATAAGAAAGCCCGACATTTTAGTGATGTTGGATTATCTTAGAAATTTTAAGCAAAATTGAAACACCTTTCGCTAGATTGAAGAAGGAATAGAGAGAGAAGATGGTTTAAAAAAAAGCATAATTAACCAGAGAAAATAATAGAGAAGCTGGGTGCAGTGGCACATGCCGGTAATCCCAGAACTTGGGAGGTTCAGACAGGAGGATTGCAGGTTCGAGGCCAGCCTTAGCAATTTAGTGAGGTCCTCCACAACTTAGCAACTTAGCAAGACCCTGTTTCAAAAATTTTAAAAAAATGTAAAATGGCTGGGGGTAGTGTAGTTCAAATGTAGAAGGCCCCTGGGTTCAATCCCCAGTTCCAAAAAACAAAAACGAGAGAGAGAGAGACAGAGAGAGAGAGAGAGAGAGAGAGAGAAGAATAGAGAAACGAGGTCAACAAAATTTAAAACTTTTGCATTTCATAGAAGAATATCATTAAAGTGAAAAGACAACCTACTGAAGGGGAGAAAATATTTGCAATCATATACCTGAAAAGAAATTTGTATCTAGAATATATAAAAACTATTACAACTCAATAATAAAAAGATAAATAATGTAATTTTAAAATGGGCACTGTGTATGAATAGATATTTTTCCAAAACCATATACAAATGGCCAATAAGCACAAGAGAGGATGCTCAATAATATTAATCACTGGGGAAATGCAAATCAAAACCACACTTGCGGGGATTGAAAAATAAAATTTAGAAAAGGAAACACACATCAACACAAAAACTTGTACACAATGTTTATGGCAGTATTATGAAAACTGGGAGAGGCTGGGCATGGTAACACATGCCTGTAATCCCAGTACCTGGGAGATTGAGACAAGAATATCAGAGGTTCTAGGCCAGTGCAGGGGTAACTTAGCAAGACACCGTTTCAAAATAAAAAGTTAAAAGTAGAGCTGGGAGTATAGCTCAGAAGTAAAACAATCCTAGTTTCAATCCCCAGTAACACAAAAAAGGGGAGGAATTCAAATGCCCATAAACTGATAAATGGATAAACAAAATGCATATCCACATGAAAAAATATGATTTAGCAATAAAAAGGAATAAAGTACTGATACATGCTAAAACATAAATGAACTTTGAGAATATTATACTAAATAAAAGAAACCAGCCACAATAGCCTACATATTTTATGTTTCCATTTATGCAAAATTTTCAGAATAGATAACTCTATAAAGACAGAAAGTAGCCGGGCGTGGTGGCGCACGCTTGTAATCCCAGTACTTGGGAGGCGGAGACTGGAGGGTCCGGGTTCGCGGCCAGCCTCAGCTACTTAGTAAGGCCCTCCGCAACTTCGTGAGACCCGGTTTCAAAATAAAGTGCAAAAAATAGGGCCGGGGGTGTAGCTCGAAGGTAAAACGCCCCTGGGTTCAATCCCTGGTACTGCAAATAAATAAATAAATAGATAAAGACCGAAAGTACATTAGTTGTTGCCTAGGGAAAAGGGAATGAGGAAAATAGTTAAAGCTACAGGGTTTCTGTCATGATAAAATATTCTAAAATTGTGTTGATGGTTGCACAACTCCACATACACTAAAACATTGAATTATGCACCTTAAATTGGCAAGTTTTATGGGAAGTAAATGATATCTCAATAAATATACTTTTAAAAATAGGACAGAAAGGTCTTGTTCACCCTTTACCCTGTTTACCCTCAATGGTAATATCTTATACAATTATAATAGAATATCAAAAGGAAGAAACTGATGTTGGCACAAGCTATAGACCATAATTAGGTTTCATTAGTTTTTACATGCATTCATTCATGTATTATTTACAGTTCCATTCAATTTTATCACAGGTATAGGTTTGTAAAACCGCCATCACAGTCAAAATATATAATTGTTATATTACCACGAAAGAACTTTCTAGTTCTATCATTCATCATATCTCCATCCCTAGCAGTAGTTGCTTTTGTCATATCAATTGCAGAAAACCAGCTTTGCAAAGAAATGATATCTATAGAAATATAATGTGATCTCATATTGAAACTGTACATATCTTTAGTAGTTCATGTGTGTGTGTGACAGGTGTTGACTACTGTTTCCCTCAAACTTTTAATATAACTTGTGGTACCTGTGTGAGTTTGTTGAAGTGTCCCAGTGTGTCTCATTTCACAGGTTGAGAACTGCAACTATAAGTAGCTTGTGAGGTGTATGTAACAGGTAGGGAGCCCTTGTTTTCCTGCCAGACCCTGAACCTGCCTCTACTTACCCAAACCTTGGCTTTGAAGAATAACTTCATATATATACTACCAAGGACAAACATAAAGATTTTCATAGCTCATCTAACATGCAGCATGCTGGAAGATAAGATCACTTTCATTCTAGCCATTCAGAAATACTGCAGTAGTTTCCCTGCAAACAGCAGAAAAAGGTGACTTGGCCCCTCTGGAAATTTATGCAAACTCATGGCTTAAGCTATAGATTATTGTGCCATGTCACCATTCCACATGGGACACCCAAGTGTGATAATTTTATCTAAATAACCTATGAGTTCTGATTGTTTTGTGGTGACTAGAACTCAGATCATTCTTTTTCTTCCTTTCTCCCATGATGCACCACTAAATTATATAGGACTTGAATTACCAAATCAGCTTCGAAGATTGAATATATGTGATGTTCTTACTGAGATTGTGTCATGAAATGGTATAATACAAATTCCTTTATCTCTCTCCTTTTGTTGTTTTAGTCTATAAACCTTTTTTTTTTACCATGCTAGAGTGGAAATTTACCAGTGTAGGAGTTAAGAGATCCAAGTTCTAGCCTGTTTTGCCACTAAATTGCTGTGTGCTCTTGGTTATGCAACTCACCTTCTCTAAATATTATATTTCTTGTCTATAAAATGTGGAAATAGTTTCTAAGTTCCCTTCCTTCTGTAATATGAGGCTCTATGATTTTCTGTTCTGAGTAGTCTTCTGTATGCAAATAGATTGCTTCACAATTCTACCTGTAAAGTCTTCCATCTACCAGCCAATATTTACAAAATGTTTGGATGCTTTTTGAAGAAGAAAATTCCATGTAAATAAACATGATCCTGATATTGTGAATTGACAAGAGGAAGAATAACAACACTACCAGTGGTAATATGAAAGCATATTTTACTGTGAGAGCACAACTACATGTAGAAGTAAATTCTTTATAATAATTCCCTATCATTTACCAATCCTCTTGACCATTACCCCAACAAGCAAATTTCTTTGTAAAATTGATATGTGCAGTCTTCATCTTCCTTCAAGCAAAAACTGAGATGGTATGGACCTTGGGGATTTAAAGCAAACCACATTTTAAGACAATGAGAAAATGAATTTGGCTAGAGAACTGAATTAAGTTCATGCCTGACACTTGGACAGAAGAATTAGAAATTCAAAAAACAGACTTGTTCTAAAGGGGAAAAAACAGTTTAGGGTCCTGTCAGATCACTTGATGTGAATTAAGCCAAAGATGATAATTCAGTGTGGGAATTTTTTCCTTGCATGTAATTGTATAATTGTGGGGATTTGTTCCCTTGCATGTAATTGTATAATTGAACAAATTACCCAAATGACAGAGTCATATTTGTGTTTGTGCTTGTTTATTGTTTGCTTGGGTTAACACGCTAACTGATGAGCCTTATGTAGCTTAATAGCATATGTTAAAATTTCCATGGTATAGAAGCCAAGGTCTCTCAAGTAACAATTTTCCCTCTATAAGACTTTATTTCAATTTAGTATTTTTGTTGCTACAGTATAGGTTACTTAGCTACAAAAAGAAAAAAAAAACCCTTTTCTCTATAAGCCCAGAATATGTGGAATGCAGAGGAAATACCTACTCCAAATAATGCTTTACTGTCTCTTTATCCCCAAAATACTGATAAATGACAGCCTGCAAAAATTATATCCAATTGTTGATGTCTGGGGAACAGATGATAATTGTATAAGAAGAACGGGCTATTGGTGAATGGTGATTGACAGCACAGGTCAGAATGTGGAGAGCATGTGTTGGGCTCCTTCAGATCCTGAAGAGTTGCTGACAGCTCACTCTGCAGTTCACTTCCTTCTTAACCCAGCAGTGATTTGGGATGGATGCTGAATTTTTCTCAAACTTGGAAGATGAAGTCCCATTGAAAACTTGTTTTATCCACTCATGTAAAATTTTTCTAGTCTGTATGTAGCACTGCTGCAACTTTGAAGAAAATGAGTTTGAATGATGCTGCGTGACTTTTATTTTAAAATATTGTATTCACCTGGCAAATGCCATCCAGCTCTGACAATGAGTTGTGTGTGGTTCCATTGGCAGGAAAGATCAAAGGCACATTGGAAGTGGGCTCTTAGTTTGAAATATTTGGTCAGAAAATTTATTCTCAATTGGGGGGATACCAGTAGGGCTATGTAAAAATACACCAAAACTTTTCATTAATGGGACTTATACAAATAGGCACTCAAATATAATGAGATAATATTTACAAATAAGTTTTTACTCTCTCTATATGCATATATATAAATGTAAAAAGTTAAAATTGTATGTATATAATTAAAGTCTCCTCTGACTATCATCACCAAGTCCTATCCTTTCCCCCTTAAAGGTAACTGCTTAATCAGTTTGATGTGTATCCTTTCAAAACTTTTTCTATGAACTTACAAGCATATAAATGTACCTGTAAAATATATAGTGCTTGGATTACTTTATATAAGTGTCATCCAGTAGTCAGAAGATGGGCAATTCCATTTGGTTTCACCAAGTATTATGTGCTTGGGTATTTCGAAATAATTGGAATCATACTGCAGCCATGTTGGAGACCAGGCTTGGTTGCTGAGGAGGGGTCCCTGGGGGTGTGGCCATGGGAACTATATAGAGTCCCTCCTCTGATTGCTCTCTCTGCTTCAGGCCTCCATGATGTGAGAGGAGAGTCCCTCCACTCCTGCTCTCTCTCTGCTTCCTGCCACTATGCCCTGAGCTCCACAGATTTTACCTAGCCTAACATGGATACCTCTGAAACCTCCAGAACTGGAAGCAAATAAATCTTCCTTCCTCTAAGTTGTGTTCATTAGGTATCTCTCAGCAGTGAGAATGCTGACTGAAACACCATACATATTTTGCACTTTTGTTTCATTGTTCATTTGAAATATTTCTATTTTAGAGCCTATCAGGCTACTTTAATCTGTAAGGCTGCCACACAGAATTCACTTGTATGGTTATATCATAGTTTATTTAGTCTTTCACTGACTAACCTTTAACTGCAGTAAACAACACTGCTATGAAAACATTTTCACTTTTTGTAATGTAAATATATTACCTACTTTAAATAAATACATTATTAATTAAATTTAAAAATAAAATCTAGTAGAGTAAATAAGGCTTCCTCAATGATGTTATTTGGAGAACTTAGAAGTTCAACCTTTTTTATGTGAAATCCATATGTCTCATTTAATATGAAATCTAAGGTAATAATGAACCTATTATTGTCCTCTATATTCTTTTCATTTACATTTTTTCCACTTAGTTGTGACTACTGACTTATTTCTGCCATCTCATTCTGATTTTACTATTTACCATGTTTTTCCTTTGTTGCTTTTTCTCTTTTTCTTCTTCCCATTGGATTAATTAAATCTATATGCATTTATTTTTATCCTATAATGGATGGGAAATAATCTCTGATTTTCAAATCACTAATTTTTTTCTACAACTTTGTCAAACTATTTACCTTGTTCATTGAGTTTTACCTTGAATGATTGTGACTTTCAAATTTTTGTTGTCTTCAGTAATATGAAATACCATCAAAAGGAGGTGATATAGTAACAAAAATAGTAGTTTACTACCATCAGCCCCCACATAAGCACTGATTTAAGTAAATACCCGCAGATGATAATACCTTTGTGGGAGTCCAACAGAAAAGTTCCAGTATACTATTGGAATATATACATTGAAGAGGGTAAGAAAAAAATTTTCATTTTACATGCAATACTGCTTCCCCAAGGCAGCACTGCTCAGTGCCAAGAGAGGATCATGTTGGCCTGTGATTTCGCTACT
>PVJS01063647.1:0-10436 GCA_004027185.1 Glis glis | reverse complement strand
TCTGGCCTTCAGTAGAGGAGCAAAGCCAATTCCAAACCACATCATAAAGGGAGTCTAGAACAAATTCCTCAATCTCCCTTCACCTTCCTTCTACCTTTCAACTTCCTGTCAGTACCTCCCACTGGCTAAGCCAATCAAAAGCCAGAGGAAATGCACCAAATGATGTATGCATGTATTTATGTGTCACTTTGAATCTCACTAAAATGTATAATTATGATGCACCAATAAAAGTATTAAAAATCCAGAGAAAAGGGAGCCTATTGATAGAGTCCATAAAGGCCAGCCTCCCAAAAAATAAAGTTGGGTGCTTAAGAGATCTGGAGGGACAAAAGGATAAGATCCAGCATTCATGTCTAAAATACTTTGTTTCTTTACTGCACATATTAAAGATACATAATGGGCAGAAAAGAATATTCTGTGACATACATTTCACATAATTACCAGCATAAACCTATAACCTTCATCTGAGCCCTTGTAAGCATTTCATCAACAACATCAGTTCTAGATATTAGATACCCAGTGTCTACTCATGACTACTTACTTCATATAGCCTTATTGTCATCAAAGGGATTTCTCATGTTCTGGGAAAAGTATGTTTAGTTTAGGTTCTATACAAAAGCAGAAATCAAGGTGCAGGATTTGCCCTAAGGCTTAAGATTTCACATGTTATATCAGCAAAAAAAAATGCATTCCCCTCTCTGAACATTTGGAGCAACTGAACCGTCTGAAGAAGGAATTTTTTTTCCAAATTTCATATCTTAACAAGAATACTGTGGTAGAGGAACAAGCATGGCCTGTTGGTACCACGAGGTCATGACAGAGAAAGTATATACTTCTTCCTGGAAGTAAAGTTATTAAACCAGAAGTGAAGACAAAAGATCATTCCTAAGAAATGGTGCTAAGGTAACAGTGGAATAGCTTATCCAAAATGAGAAAATGTCAGGAACCAAGACATTGAGCTAAGTGGGGAGTCATGAATCCAGAATGTGAAGAGTGAGGCTGTGGGGTAGGGGGAAGATCAGGAAGTGGTATGGACTAATTTCAGAGAAAGGACTTTCACCAATGGTAATCTTTATTAAGTAGCTGGTCTAGATTTACACAGGCCAGAGCCATTGAAAAGGGATGAGACAGGATGGATAAAAGTAAGTACTAGGTGTGGCAGCACAACACTTGTAATTTCAGTTCTTGGGAGGCTGAGACTGGAGGATCACAGGTTTGAAGCCAGCTTTAGCAGTTTAATGAGCTCTCAGCAACTTAGTGAGAACCTGCTTCCAAATAAAAAATAAATAGAGCTGGGGGTGTAGCTCGGAAGTAGAATGCTCCTGGGTTCAATCCCCAGCACCACAAAAATATAGTAAGTGCTATATGAATGTCTGTCTCAAAACTTTCAGCTTTCTGGTGTCACCTTTTGCCCAAATAAACAAATTCTCTGGAAAGTTAAATACTCTCTTCAATATTCCCAAGGTTTCTTAGGATGAAGATTTGTGTTCACATTTGCATTTTCCTCGAGTCACCTCTTATTCTCCCTACTCCTACCATCTCAGACCCCTGTACCCCAGGGCTGCGATTTGTTTTCAGGCAGGGTGCCTCCCCACAGGGATATATCAACTCTCTTTTTTCTTCCCCAAATATTTCTGGCACAAATATTGTGTGTAAAAGGGCATTTTTCTCTTTTCTGTGAAATCCCCCATTTCAGATTTTGCTCTGAGAATCGTACCCATTTCACCAACAACAAAAAGACCCATCAAGGTGTTAACATAAACAAAATTGCTTGCCTTGTATATTGAGCAACAAAAGGAACTAGCAAAGATTTTGCAATTGCAGTTTTTCTTTAATTTGCCAGATAACAGCTTGGCACAGGGCTCCCTGGCCTGTCAGAAGCACTGTAAGCAGAAAGTAGGCAATTTTTAAAATATATTGTCTCCCCTATTCAGAATATATGAACATAGACTTGGGGACTTTGCATTTTACTATTACACAGGGAACAGGAGTGTTCTGCCCTTCACATTCTGATCAACCCTAAGGCTGTCTCTGCAGCTGTGACCACAGCCTTATTTTCTTACTATTTTTCAGAGAAGAGGGTCAGGGACAAAGATGAGGTGAGGAAGAAACTGTCCATTGAGACTCCTTAAGTTGCAAGTGACCAATAAGCCACTTTAAATCTAATTAGTTCATGTGAAAGGCAAAGTCTAGAATTGCATTTTCGGGGATGATTAGATCTACAGGCTCAAATTATGATCTCTGTCTCCATCTCTGATCACTACTTATCCTCTTGCTGTTAAGCAAGGTGGCTGCCAGCAGGTGCAGCCTACCAACTTCCTCCCAACCACAAACTGCATTCTTTTCTGTCTTGTAGCTCAACAAAAGTCCAAAAATAAAGACTAGTTCTTTCAGCCTGGCTTGGGTCACCTGTCTATCCTTAAACCAATTAATCACTGAGTCCATAAGGATGTTATCCTATAGTAACTTTTTACTGGTTCACAAGACTTCATATAGGGCTACTCTGCTCTTATCAGAAGAGACAGATACTGAGCATTCTTATAGAATGAAATAAAAGGGGATTTATAGAATCACAGACCTTTGAAGTCACCTAGTGCTACATTCTGCTCCAAGAAAAAATCTCTTATTCTGCAATCCAGCTTGTTAGACATCCAGCAGCTTCTCTAAAACTACAATGACAAGGTTTCTACAACTTATAATGTGCTCCCTTTTACATGATATTATAAAATCCTTTCCTAAACTGGTTATCCATTTGTAGAAAAATGGAAGTAAATCCCTAATTCTCACCCTATACAAGAGTCAACTCAAGATGAACCGAAGACCTGGAAATTAGCCCAGAGACTTTGAAATTAATAGAGGAGGGCATAGTTCTAACATTCCAACATATAGGCACAGGTAGAAACTTCCTCTATATGACCCCCAAAGCTCAGGAAATTAAAACAAGAATAAATGGAATGGAATTAAACTAAAAAGCTTCTGTTCATCAAAGGAAAGCATCGAGTCTAAAGAGAGAGCCTACAAAATGGGAGAAAAAATTTTGCCAGCTATTCCTCTGATAGAGGACTAATATCTAGAATATACGAAGTACTTAAAAGACTAATAACACAATCAAGAAATGGGAAAGTGAACTAAATAGGCAGTTCACAAAAGAAAAAATACAAATAGCCAATATATACATGAAAAAATGTCCAACATCATTAGTAATCAGGGAGATGCAAATCAAAGCTACATTGAGATTCCGTCTAACCCCAATCAGAATGGCAATCATCAAGAAGTCAAACAACAATAAATGCTGGTGAGGATATGGGGTAATAGGAACTCTTCTGCACTGTTGGTGGGATTTCAAATTAGTGCAGCCACTATAGAGATCAGTATAGAGATTCCTCAGAAAACTGGGAATGGATCCACCATATGATTCAACTATACCACTCATGTGTATCTTTTCAAAGGAACTGAAATCAGAATATTATAGCAATACATGCATATCCATGTTTATAGCAGCACAATTCACAATATGGAACCAATCTAGGTTCAAATTATGGAACCAACCTAGGTGTCCATCAACAGATAAATGGATCACAAAATTGTGAGATATACACACAATGAAGTTCTACTCAGCAATAAAGAAGAACAAAATTATGTCATTTGCAGGAAAATGGATGGACCTGGAGAACATTATGTTAAGTGAGATTAGCCAGTCACAGAAAGTGAAGGGTCATATGTTTTCTCTCATATGCAGAAGCTAGGGTGTAATTGGAATATAAGAGGGACTTTAGATAATGGAGGAGAAACTCCAGTGGAGCCAGGGAGGTGGTCTAGGGGAGGGGGGAGGGAGAATTAATGAAGGAAACACTTCCACTAGCATTATGTTCATATGTGAGAATACAAATACCAATCTCAATATCTTGTATGGGAAGTGGGGAGTAGGGAGGAAGTCAGGGGAAAGCTCACCAAGTGCTTTGTGCATGTATGTCACTATCACTCTGAACTACATTATGATGTGAGACTATAATGCACCAATAAAAGTATTTTAAAAGAAATTTCATTCCTATATTGAGCTAAAATTATACTATATGCAATATCCATACATTGCTCATAGTTCTGCCACTGGAAAGAAAAAAACTTAATTCTTTCATATATCATACCTCTAAATATTCAAAGATAATTATAATGTGTCTTTGAATCTTTATTCCTTAAGTACCTCTGGTTCATGAAACATGGTTCCTAGACTTGTCAGTAAATTAAAATTTTATAGCCCTTTATTTTTGATAAATTTAATAAAATTAACTCTTGTTAATATCTAAAAGAATTTTTAGGATTATTATTTCACCCATTGTGCAAATAAGGAAACTGTGCCTCAAAGAGATTAGCTCTCTAAAGTCACACAGCTGCTAAGTAGCAGAGTCACAACTTGAATTAAAGTCCTCTGATGTCAAATCCTGGTTGTACTATGAAACACTGAAACCTGGAAATTCTACCATGGAGGAGTCTCAGGTTTTCTATGTCCTTCTTAAAATATAGCTCCCAAAATGGCCAACAAATATATGAAAAAATGATCAACATCTTTAGCAATCAGGGAAATGCAAATTAAAACTACACTAAGATTCCATCTAACCCCAGTAAGAATGGCAATCATCAAAACACAAATAATAACAAATTCTGGCGAGGTTGTGGGGAAATAGGAACCCTATTACACTGTTGGTGGGACTGCAAACTAGTACAGCTGCTATGGAGATCAGTGTGTAGGTTTCTCAGAAGACTGGGAAAGGAACTACCATACGATCCAGCGATAGCACTCCTGGACATCTTCCCAAAAGAAATGAAATCAGAATATTATAATGATACTTGCATATCCATGTTCATAGCAGCACAATTTACAATAGCCAAATTATGGAACCAGCCTAGATATCCATCAACAGATGAATGAATCACAAAAGTGTGGTATATATACACAGTCACACCATTTGCAGGAAACAGGATGGAACTTGAGAATATTCTACTAAGCGAGTATAGCCAGTTTCAAAAAGCGAGTAGATGTATGTTTTCTCTTATATGTGGAAGCTAGAGAGATATTCAGAAATAAGGGCAATATCAGATAGACAAGCAGACTCCAGGGGAGTGACTGAGGGGGATTAGGGAAGGGAGACAAAGTCATAAAGAGTGTAATAGTAGAAATAATGCTATGCATGTATACAAAACTACTAATTCCAATATCAAAGACATGCATGGAGAGGGGGAGGGACCTAGTAGGGAGGGCACCAAGAACTATGTACATACATCTGACACTCTATACCCCAATATGATGTAAAATTACAGTGTACCAAATAAAAAATGTACAGCTCCCAGAAGTTAATACAGTATTCTAGATGTGGCTTACTTAATTTTTCCAACAGTGTTATTGGAGAACAGCCTAATATGTTCTACGTCCCAAGTAATATCACTGCATTTCAAAGAAGTCTTGAATGCCTTAACCTAGTGTTCCCAATTGTGTCTCATGGAGATGCTTCATCCAGAGCAGCTGTTTTCATGTTTTCTATATTGTGTTTCCAGGTAAGATTTCATTTGACAAATAAAACAGTTAATCTTATGAATTAAAATAAGCTTCAGGCTAAGATAGGAGGATCACAGGCCAGCACATGGTAACTTAGTGAGACCATGAGACCCTATTTCAAAATAAAAAGGGCTTAGAGTACAACTCATAGGTAGAGCTCTCCTGGGTTCAATCTCTAGTACCACAAAAAAAGGGAATCTTCAAAACTACTACCTGGACAAAAGGAGTGGTTAAAAATTACTATTTTATATACTAGGGGAAGCCAACAGAAAAAAAATATGTTAGAATCTTTCCATGCTCCTTAAATCCTAGCTTTCTTTACTTATTGGCAGGTTGTCACGGTTTCAACATACCTGGTGACTCACCACCCTACACAGGATGTCACTATGACCCAGACCAAGCAACTCTGAGATGAGTACACTTATGAACAACATGGTTTTTGTTACAATTTCTCAGAGAAGCTGGTTGGACTAAAACCTGAGTGAATAAAACAATCTGACTGATGATGTCTCTATGCTTCCACACTGCTTTTTTAGGACATGTATTTCAGTTTACTGGCTGTTTCTACAGGACAAGAGTCTGCACCTAAGTGGCTCAGAGAGTGTCTGTGTTACTTGTTTGCTTTGGTCCTCTAACTGCTTTTTGCTGGTTTCCCAGTTTTTTAAAAAGCACTTATTTTTCCACTCCACTGAAGCATGGCTAATATGGCTTGATCTTAAAACACCAGCCAAGACGGAGATCAAAAGGTAATCGTCACTAAAACTAGAAGGGCAGGCAGGTATGGAGAGAAGTGGAATAAACTTCTTGACAGCTCTAACAATGTTCCCCACACCCTTCACTGCTTTGTACAGAAAGGAACAAGAGTAGAAAAAAAAGGAAGCAAAGAAAGCACAGAGAAAAGAAAGAAAGGTACTGGGGTTCTGAGGGATAATAAACATGCAATCCAGCACTCAGACCAATTTATAATGCAAAACATATTTATATTGACAAAGCACTAAAACCAAAGGTTTACACACATGAATGAGCATATGTAACATATTGGGACATTTTCTCAAATATGCCAAGATTTATGAAGTCTGGCAACAGTCCCTATGCTTTTTTGTTATAACAACAGCTGCTAATTCCCTCTGTGACTCCTAACCGCCTGATTTTCTGAAAGTTGGATCAGTGTAAATGCAGAAGACACTCAATTCCAAGAAATAAAGTTCAAAAATGGAGTCATTCTTGGGTTAAATCTGTCAAGGCCAGAAAGCTGTCCTTCTGCTTCTGTTTCTTTTACATTCCCTCCAGAAAGAGAATCACCACTCTACTGTAGGTTTTAGCACTAGCTCTGAAATAACTTCCTGTCTGAAACAGGACAAGCTATTCCTACCTTCTAACTCAGTTTTCTCCTTTGTAAAATGGGTATACAAGACTAGAGGATTTCTAAAGTTCAACCCAATTCTGCCATTGTCTGCTGTATAGTTGTAATGTTTAAAAAATTGCCTAGGGCTATGAATATATACAATTCTGCAAAATAAACCAAATCAGTCAGAAATCCTATTTTCCTTCTTAATGAAACCTTAGTTGGAAAGGATTTATCTTGACATTTTAATAGAAGTAAACAATATCTCTACTCCCCACCTCCAGGTCAAAGTCTGATGGAAACAAATGAAAAAAAATTTAAAGAATAAAACTTTATAAAGACTGGAAACAAAAAAAAATGTTACCATCGATAATCTTTAAGGAATTCCTGAGAAGTGGAAAGCAAATTGTACTGGACTAATGGATAACCAGAGAAAATGAAACCTCAGCCCAGGACACCAACGGTAAGTGCAATTCTTTCAAAGAGAGTCCCAAGAGAAATTTTAAACAGGAGTGAATAAAACCCAAAACAGAGATTGGGGCCTAAAGTACTCCTCAGCTAATTTCATTGAATAAATTGCATCCAAACACCTAGATCAAGGGGAATCCTGCCTCCTCTCAGACATAAAAAGAGCAATTGACAACAGCAGCTTTTGCCACTAAAACAGTGCATCCCAACCACCTGAAGAATTTGTTAAAGACACAAATTTTCTGGGATTCTCTCTCCAAAATTTCTTATTCTGTAGGCATGAGATGGGGCCTGAGAATTTGAATTCCTATCAAGTTTCCAGGTGATGCTGATGATACTGGTCTGGGAACCATACTTTGATAACCACAGTCCTAGTATAAAACCCAAATATTTTATACCTAAAAATGTGATCAATCTATGTAGGGATAATATCTAATATTGGAACCTGCAATCAAAATAGACCAGAACTAATAAAGTGAGGGGGGATAAAGAAAAATTCTCTGTATTCAGGAAATCACTTCAATCACACCCCCATAAATATCACTTTACTTTGACAATTGTGAATGGCCCTGTGAATTTACCTGCCTGATCCCTGATCCCACATCCTATAGAAAAGCCAATATTCTATGCACACTCCCACAGAATCCAGCCAGCCATCCCTTTCAAATCTATATAACAAAAGGGGAAAATCTATACTAATCAAAACAATCATTTATTCATAGATGTGGTAAACTAATGATAGACATCTAGACATTTGAGGAAAATAGCATGAAAGAAAAGAATAAAGATACTAAAATCAACAACAGAAAGGAAAATCTAATAAGAAATAAATAATTCAGAGGATAAAGATAATTTTTAAATTCTAATTAATATCCTCATATATATTTAAAAGATACTGCATGTACTCTGATATGTAAAAAAGCAAAGAACAAGGAAGAGTTCTTGTAAAAAGAGTTCTCATTAAATACTGATGTCTTTAGGATATAAAAAATTAGTGGATAGGATAAATAATAAAAATGATCACGGTTGAAACCAGATTATAAATCTGGAAAATAAAGTCAAGGAAATATCCAAGAACCTATAGAATAAAAACATAAAGATGGAAATTATGAGAAAATTGAGAGAATTGGAAGATAGACTGTGGATATCCAAATAAGTATTTAAAGAACTTCCAGTAAAAAAATAGGGGCAATGAAAGAAAAAATAATAGAAGAAAATTTTCCTGAATTAAAGACTCAACACTTGATATCGATGGAGGCATCTAGTACCAATTAGCAGGGTAAAGAGGACACACAGCCTCTTGAAGTGTCTAGCCAAAAATGAAGAGGGAAAAATGGTGACAGAGAAATAAAATTCAGAACAATAGGTGCAACAGTCTTTTGTGTCCTTTTTTATCCTAGTCAGAGTATAATTTTCCATGTAATAATGTCTTGAAAACCTAAATCAATACTCAACACCATGAATACATCAATTTTCCTTGAACTGATATATAGATGTGGTGTAACCCCAATCAAAACCCAGTGACTTGTTAAAGTATGAGAAACAATTTGGTATTGCTTCTTAAAGTTGAATACTTTCTCACTCTTTGGCCTAGCAATTTAGCTCTTAAGTATATGCTGGAGAGAGAAACTTTGCAGAGGTATACAGAATGTCATTACCAAGTAACTTCATGGCAACATTCACTGTAATAGCAGAAAAAAAGAAATAACTATAACTAGTGACAGAATGCATAAGTAAAACATTCACAATAGACTATTATATTGCACTAAAAATGAGTGTGCTACAAATACAGACAACATGAAAACATCTTAGAAGCTTTCAGTGAAACATGGATATTTGCAAGAAAATGATGAAGTTGCAGAAAACAACATATGACATAATATTTTTTTAAAAAATACAAGATTTTCTAAGATCGGGAACAAGACAAGGATGCCCACTTTTACCACTTTTATTCAACATAGTATTGAAAGTTCTAACCAGGGCAATTAGTCAAGAGAAAAATAAAAGATATCAAAATTGGAAAGGAAGAAATAAAAGTATCTCTTCACAGATGACATGATCTTATATGTAGAAAATCGAAATCTCTCTTTCTCACGCACACACACATACACAGAACTAATGAATGAATTCAAAGTTGCTGAATACAAAATTAACATACAAATATCAGTTGCAATTTATATACTACTAGTGAACAATCTGAAAGGGAAATTAAAATAATTTCATTTATAATAGCATCAAAAACAACAAAGTAAGGATATATTTCACCAAGGAAGTGAAAGACTTGTACATTGAAAACTACAAAACATTGCTGAAATTAGATTTTGATAAATGGAAAAATATGTCATCTTCATAAAGTAGAAAATAAAATACTGTCAAAATAATAATACTACACAAAGTAATATAGAGATTCTATGTTTTCCTTATCAAAATCCTAATGGTATTTTTGACAGAAAGAAAAATGCCCATTATAAAATTCATATAAATTTCAAGGAACACAAAGTAACCAAAACAGTCTTGGAAAAGAACATTGAAAGATTCACACATTTTAATTTTAAAACTTACAACAAAGTTACAATAATCAAAATGGTATGGTGTTGGCATAAGGACACACTGGAGAGTTCAGAAATAAACCCTTACACATATGATTGATTGTTTAACAAAGGCACCGAGACCATTTGATGGTGAAAGAAGAGGTTTTCCAACAAATGGGATTGGGTAAAGGAGCTAGACCTTTACCATCCATCACATACAAAAAAATGGATAAAAAAATCTTAAGAGCTAAAATAACCATAAAATCAGTAGAAGAATATAAGAGAAAATCTTTTTAATATACTTTTATTGGTGCATTGTAATTATACATCATAGTGAGGTTTAATGTGATACAAGCATACATGCACACATTATTTGGGGTGATTCCCTCAGGATCCCACCCTACTCCCCCCTCCCTGTTCATGTTAGTGACATTGGTATTAATACCTTCATATATATACATAGCATTATTTGAAATGTTTCCTTCATCAAGCATTCTTTTTCTTCTTCCTACCTACGCCCCCTAAATCCCCTCCATTATTC
>PVJS01063646.1:0-10417 GCA_004027185.1 Glis glis | reverse complement strand
ATTTTTTATACTTTATTTTGAAACCAGGGCTCACGAAGTTGCGGAGGGCCTCACTAAGGGGAGAGAGAGAGAGAGAGAGAGAGAGAGAGAGAGAGAGAACGCTCGCGCGCATGCGCAAGCTGAGGCTGGCCGCGAACCCGGATCCTCCGGTCTCCGCCTCCCAAAGTACTGGGATTACAAGCGTGCACCACCACGCCCGGCTTGTTACAAGATTTTTGCATAAATGCTTATCATATAAAAATGCTAGCTGGGCATAGTGGTGCATGCCTGTAATCCTAGTACTTGGAAGGCTGAGACAGGAGGGTCATAGGTTCTCGGCCAGCCTCAGCAACTTAGTGAGACACCTTGTTTCCGAATAAAAAATAAAATAGGGCTGCGGGTGTAGCTCAGAGGTAGAATGCCCCTGGGTTCAATCCCCAGTACCACACACAAAGAAAGCTAAGTTACTAAAGTTTCTGATGGATACATTTACTTGCCTCCCCTCCCTTCTTTTAAATGGTAGAGGTTCCTCTTTTGGAGTGTAGTTTCAAGTAACTTCTGAGAATGAAGTCTTTGTAAGATGCTGTTCAACAGCCTAACTATTGTTGTGCACTCCTGTCAGGGGAAGATAGTCATTGCAATACTTTTATTGTATGGCCTCTTAATATGTGAGAAGGACTTTAATTAACACTTCTTTTTCTTTCAGTGTACTTTTGGAAGTCTTTCCCCTCCCCATGCTCAATCCAGAATTAGTGTGGTTTAAAAGAAAAATTTAAATGAACTTTATAATTATTTTCTTAGCCACTCACTATATAGACAAAAATTATATTTCTAAAAAAGTTTTGGAATTTATATATTTTACAGTTGCAGTAAAATGTAGTAAGGATAAAAATCAACAGAAAAGTGCTGTTTTATTGGGTCAAGGATATATATATATATTATATATTAGAAAGGATATATTGTATATACATATTAGAATGAGGATATTGCAGGCTGAAATATTAAGGTTGAAGAAGTAATTGTTCTAAGGAAATGTGTCCCTCTTCTGAGAAAAGATGACAAATATGCAAAATGGATAAATGTAATCCTTTGTACTTTTGCCACCTACATTTTTAAACTACAGTGACTCTGATTTCTCTAGAAAGGTCAGAGGTTTCAGACAGAAAGCTTTGTAATTCTTCAAAGAGAGACATTTTCAGTTCTGCTGTATAAAGACTGATTATGCATAGCTTTTTTACTGGGAGGTGCTGGGGGGTGGGTAATGAATAAGTAGAGCCATGTCATGAGGCAGCAGAATTGGAGGGTAGATTGGAGAGAGATTGGAGAGGAACATGGACTCACTTTTTTTTTTTTTTTTTTTTTTTTTTTTTGCTATTTACTCCCAAGTCACTTAGTTTAAAAGTGAGAATAGAGCAGTCTTAACAGTTCATTTTGCTTTGTAATAGAGTATTCTGTGATAGACTCTTTGAACACTTTGGGCAATACAAGGAGTTTGCATATCTGGTTGCCATTTCTTAGAACTGGTTTTGGAAAGTGTGGATCTGGGTCTCTGGTTTTATGTGGGTTTGTTTTGGTCTTGTTTTCCTTTTTGACTTCTCCAAGTTTGGGAGAATTTTTCAAGTTTGGTAGTGGGGAAGAGTGGAGTTGGTAGTAGCCTTTTGTTGTGGTTGACTCTCCTTACTCAGGAAACGGAGATCAAAGAGCATTAGTAGCTCACTCACGTCGCACCAGAGTAAGTGACAAAGCCAACATTCAAGACAAATCCCTCAGATCCCGGACTTTTGCTCTTAAAATACAGTATTTAAATTATTTTTCTCATATATTATTTTATTAGCTCTTCATATAAATCTTGAGTTTTCAATAGGGGAGTTTGTAATTGCCGTCATACAGGTGAGGAAATAGCTGGAGGTACTTGTCCTGGGTGATGTGGTTAATGGGTGGTCTGTTCTTCTGTGGCCTGGTTTTATCTCCAGGGTGCTCCCCACTATGCCAGACTCTAAGCCCTGCTTCTGAATTTATGGATGAGGTAGAAAGTGTTGTCCTGCACTCCATAATAATGCTGAAAGCCATTGTTTTCTCTTAAAAAGTAGTGAGAAACTAGTGCCTTTCTGTTTTGGCATTAGATCTAGTCCCCTAACTTGAAGGAAAATGAGAGGTCCAAACCTTCATTTTATATGTGAGGAAACAGTTCGTGTATCCCAGGAGCTTTGGAGATGGAAGAGACTGTGTGATCTGCAGTGCAGTCATAGCCTGTTATCATTTGCATCAAGGTGGATCCTCTTTGGTTGGTGTTGGCATAGAAGATCTATTTTGACTGCCTTTATTGACAAATTCTATCTTGTCCTTGGAAGTTCAGTTCATCAAACCTGTTTTGAGTTTTTACTACCTGTGAGCCACTGTGCTAAGTTCCAAAGAAGCAAATCTGAAGAAAATACTATGAGTCAGTAACACCTTAGGCGTGAGTTTTCTCTGAAATTAAGACTTTAAAACTCTTGATGTTAGGTTCCTTCCAACTAATAACCCATATGAAAATTTAAACATTCAGAGGGACACTTGTTTACATTAATTTTTAATGGTAGAATTGAGCTGGGAGAGATGGTGAACACCTGTAATCCCAGTATTTGGGAGGTGGAGACATGTGTATCACAGGCTCAAAGCCAGCCTCAGCAACCTAGTGAGACCCTGTTTCAAAACAAAAAATAAAAAGGGCTGGGGTGTAGCTCACAGGTAGAATGCCCCTGGGTTCAATCCCCAGTTTTTTTTTTTTTGTGTGTGTGTGTGGTACCGGGGATTGAACCCAGGGGCGTTCTACCTCCGCGCTATACCCCCGGCCCTATTTTTTATCCTTTATTTTGAAACCGGGTCTCACGAAGTTGCGGAGGGCCTCACTAAAGTAGCTGAGGCTGGCCGCGAACCCGGATCCTCCGGTCTCTGCCTCCCAAGTACTGGGATTACAAGCGTGCGCCACCACGCCCGGCGTCCCAGTTTTTTTTTTTTTTTTAAGTATAATTGGTGTATGGTGAGGGATTCTATTATTTGACTATGTGTCTACTAAGTGCTCATTTGGTTTTTCATATAAAAAATATCTATGTAAGTGTTGAGAAATCCAGGTGGACACGGACAAGGAAGGGCACAGGTGCTTTCTCTTTGTTAACAGCTCACCACTGTGGCATGTTTTCTCTAAAAGCTGGTAAGGCACAGAGAAGCTCCATTTTTCTTTCTTTTTTTTTTTTTTAGGACATCCTTCTAGTAATGCTGAAGTATAAAACAAATAGAGTTATAGGAAAACTAAACAGGAGGAGAATGAGAAGATGAAAACCAGAAAGGGAGGGAGGGCCTCAGAGAGCAGGCTGCAGTGAATTCATCTGGCAGTGGGTAGTAGTTCTGAAAACAGCCAAGTCCCAGGAGCGTAGCCACCTAAATTCTCCATGTTGCTCTCTCACTGAAGAAAGTTTGCATTCTTGAGACTTTTATACTGAAGTGGATTTTAAGTTGTCAGGGACCTTGAGCCTGCCTTTTTTTTAAAATCTCTTGTTAAAAAAAAGGCAAGTATTATATTCAGACAGAAAGCATGTGAGGGGTCCTGCGTGTGTGAGTGTGTGTGAGTGTGTTAATGAGACGACTGTGAGGGCCTTTTAGAAAGTGTGTATGGACCGTGATAAGAAAGAGAAGAATGATTGTAGCTGTGATAAATAGAATAACTACAAACAAAAATCTGGTGATCCGAAGAAGTATAGATTGGGTTTTTGCTTTGTTGTTGTTCCCTGTTATATCTGTTTGTTGTTTAATCTGAAAGTGGAATCTATTTCTCCAGCCATTAATATGTGTGCTTTTCTTCGTATAGAGCATAGAACAAATGACTTGTTCTATAATTATTTTCAAAAAGCAGAAAACGCGTGTGTAACATTTAAAAAATGGCATGGGATTGTCATAGAAACTCATTCTGAGCGCTGTAAATAAAAATGGCTGGGGATTAGTCACAGTGACATGTGGGACATCTTGAAACTCAAGACACATTTCTTTGTTTAACAGTCAGTAAGAGAAGTGAAGCAAACTTGATATAGTCCATGGGATGTGAGCAGTTTAGTTCCTCCAGGGAAAGAGAAAACCACGCCATCTTCAGATTAAATAAGCCATCTGTATACACATATCAGAATGTACCTGATGATTTTAGCATTATTTGGCAATTCCTTTATTTTAAGGGTGTCTTGTTTCCAAATAATGAAAGTATGTAAAAAGTTGAAAACCTGTTTTTGCTACTAATTTTTTCTTCCTCCCCAAACCCTTGTTTTCTTAAAATTCTGAATAGCAATTTTATAGTTTTGGCCTTATTCTGTTTTCTTTCATCTCCCATTTCTTCATGTAACATGGATAAAATGGAATATGCTAATGATAAGTAGCCCTCACTAATGCTATATGTTTTAAATATATATTTTCAGCCAGGCATGGTGGCGCACGCTTGTCATCCCAGTACTTGAGAGGCAGAGACCGGAGGATCCGGGTTCGCAGCCAGCCTCAGCTACTTAGTGAGGCCCTCCGCAACTTCGCGAGACCCGGTTTCAAAATAAAGTATAAAAAATAGGGCCGGGGGAGTAGCTCAGAGGTAGAACGCCCCTGGGTTCAATCCCTGGTACCGCAAAAAAAAAAAAAAAAAAAAAAATATATATATATATATATATATTTATCTTAATATAAATATATATATATATTTTCACATTAAAATCGAGTCTGTAATATGCCATTATCACCCTTTCTGGTTTTTAATCCTTTATTTTGAAGGAAATTGTTTCCGAGTTATTCTCATTTTGTAACTCTGTCCAACATCTGGAAAAAGGATTGCTTGTCTTTAAATTTGGAATTAATCCCCATCTGCATCTTCCCACCAGGATGATGTTTCAGTAAACTCATGGATCTTTGATTATTTGCACTTTCAGAGGTAGGAGTTGAAGTTGGAGAGAGGACTTAAGGAATTGGTGTTGTGGAATGACTTGTGTAACTGACAAGGTACCTTTAACAATGCTCCCTGACACTGTGTGTTCTTATGTATAACCAGGATAATAGAGGAAATATCTAAATATGGGTAAGTGGAAAATGTGGGCTGGTTAAGGTGGATCAATGGCCTTTCTGGGTTGAGTTAGCCAGGGAACACAAAACTTGTCTGTGATGAGCACATGGGGCCACCCTGTCTGCCTGCCTGCCTCCTGCAAGTCTCTACCCACGTACTTTTCATCATAACATATGTGTGTATATTTTTCTTCCTTTCCTGTATTAGTTCTTCTACTTGGAATGTCTGCATCCACCTTTACTTGATGACTGTCCCTTGTACTTTAAGGCTCAGCGGCATCATCATTTCCTCAGAGAAGCTTCCTTTCCTCCCAGCATGAGCTGAGGATCCTTCCCTGTGTGCCCACAGCGTCCATTAGCACCACATTAGTCATTAGCCCTCCTATGTCATCATAAAATGGTCTACATTGGTCCTCCAAATTCTTTCTGGGCAGGGACTGGGTTGTATTTTTGGGGGGTACCCTACATGGGCAGGGAACTGGCCTTTAGTATATATTTTCGCAGTATCTTTGTTGAGCTGGTGACTAGGGGAAGCTGGGTTGAGCAAAACAAGAACTTGAGAAGCTTATAATAGAAATTTAGAAACTGCATAATACATAAAATAGTTTTGGGGTGTTCACCTCAGGACTGACATTGAGCCTATTTTCTTTTGTCAGAATGACTTCTCCTCCTCACTCTACTGTGTTAACTGATTTCTTTTTCTTTACCTGAATCCACTTGCATAGTAACCCAAAGGAATTATTGACATGTGAATAATTGTAATTCTGAATATAAAGGTTTGATGATGCTAGACTTATAGAAAATTGTTTTGGCTGTTTGTTTTTCTTCTAATATTCAATCTTAATTTTTTTTTCTCAGTACTGGGGGTTGAACCCAGGGATATTCTACCACTGAGCTATACCCCCCAGCCTTTTTTTTTTTTTTTGAGACAGGGTCTTACTAAGTTGCCCAGGCTAGCCTCGAACTTGCCTCAGCCTTCTTAGATGCTGGGATTACAGGTGTGTACCACTGTGCCCTACTTGGTCTTTGTGACTTATTTTTGTTGTTTGTTTTGGTACTGGAGATTGAACCCAGGGGGCATTCTACCTCTGAGCTACACCCCTAGCCCTATTTTATTTTATTTTTTTAATTTTGAAACACAGTCTCACTAAGTTGCTGAGGCTGGCCTTGAACCCGTGATTCTCCTGTCTCAGCCTCCTTAGTACTGGGATTACAGGCATGTGCCACCATACCTGGAAGCCTTCATGACTTTTATCTGAACTTCTTACCTAGAAAAGATGATTTGGGGGTTATGGAATAATATAGTCATTGTTCTCACTCACTGTAAGGAAATCATCTTTATACCAACTGTCATTTGTCATGTACCTACTATGTGCTATGTACATGCTGGTGGCAGGGTAGGGTGGGGGAGAGATTAAGGATTCATGCTGTCGAATTTTCAGAGTACAATTTTGATTAAAAAATGGAGCCCTTTCCCTCAGGGTAGAAACTGACATTTTTTGTTGGATTTGAATCACGTTCTGTCTTGTGCTTTGGGGAAAGGGTATGCCAATCACAGCCTTATCTCTTGTGAGCATTTGCAGGTTTGTAGGTCTAGCTCATCAACAGGGTATATTTTGGTGCAGTATGGTTACTTATCCTAAACTGGAAGAGACTACAGGTAGTAGTAGCAGAAGGGTAAAAATTAGAATTAAGGTGATGGGCCCATTGTATATAGTTGAGCCCCTACATTTCCCTTTCTATCCAATGTTCTACTCTCATTAATAACTGTTAGACCAATTTCATTAGCTCTAGAATGCACCGGCATATGTAAATCTTCTTTGTTTAATTGGAGACCTATTGATCGTAGGTAACACAAGCCTCTCTAAGGGAAACAGAACCCAACAGAAGATAAGAGTTCCTTACCTAACACATACAGCACTCATGATTTTATATCTCTAGGCATGTTCATTATCAAAACCATTCCACTGCAGACTTTCCCATAAAGTGTTTCTGTCTGGCCCTGTTTTCATATCTAAAAGCTCCTACTGGTTTCAGCAAAGGCTAATGGAAGCATTTTGGTAAAATGTATATTTCTTTCTTTTTAAACGAAAGCCTTAACTATAATGGGAAACAGAAACTTATAAAATCATGTGAACACTAATTTGCTTTAAAGAGACTGAAAGTAAGTTTTCTTTTGTCCTTTCATAGGATGCTAAAAGAGACCAGATTCTGACCATGGTCTTTGGTGATCAATCACCAAAAATACTGCAGTGAGGGAAGAATAACAGAATGGAAAATTTTCCCTACATTTTCATTGGCTCTCAAAGCTCTGGAGAAGCTAGTGCACCAGCCTGCACACTCTGCAAAGTGCTACAGGCATGGGATTTTCCCAAAGAGCTTCCTAGCATTGGGTCATTTTTAGTCTAACTATTTAAAGTAATGAGACCTGAGCATATTTGCATTTTCTCATACATTTTGCAATTCCATGTCTCTTTCTAAAGTGTAAGATTCAGGTCAAGGTCAATGTATGGTTACTTGCTCATTAGATAATAAGAATTTTGAGGAGAAATGTCTGTTTAGATGTTGTAGATTTTCTTACATTGAAAATTATCTTTAAATGACAAAAAAACTAGCCAGCTATTAAAGAGGTAAATGTCTCTATTTTTCATTTCCTTAAAATCATCCCAAAATTTTATCTAATATTTAGATTTTGAATTAGGAAGCATTCTATTTTTTTTTCTTTTTTGGAGTTAGGGATTGAACCCAGAGCATTCTACCTCTGAGCTATACCCCCAATCCTTTTTAATTTTTTTTATTATTATTTTGAAACAAGTTCTCACTAAGTTGCTGAGGGTTTCACTAATTTGCTGAGGCTAACCTCGAACCTTCAATCCTCCTGTCTTAACCTCCCAAGTTTTGGGATTATAGGCATGTGTCGCCATGCCTGGCTAGGGATCAATGATTACTTAAAGAATTAAAAAAATGAAGCTGGACACTGTGACACATGCCTGTAATCCCACTATGTGGGAGGCCGAGAAAGGAAGATTGAAAGTTAAAGGCCAGCTTCAGCAAAGTAGTGAGACCCTGTCTCAAAATACAAAATACAAAAAAAGGGGCTGGGGGTGTAGCTTCATGGTAGAATCCACTTGTGTTTAATCCCCAGTACTGAAAAAAAAGTATTATTGATCTCTAAACCAAGTATTTAGTGAAATCATAGCATCTTCATGAAAATAGTTTACTTTTAACTTGATGTAGTTGACACTTTAGCAACAAGTTCATGACCTTGTCATGTTTATTTGTTTATTTTTTCAGTACTGGGGACTGAACCCAAGGGCATTCCACCTCAGAGCAACATCCCCCAGCCCTTTTTTATTTTTTTATTTTGAAACGGTCTCACTAAGTTGCCGATACTGGCCTGGAACCTGCAATCCTGTCTCAGCCTCCTAAGTACTGGGATTATAGGTATGCGCCACCACGCCCAGCATTTTTTTTATTTGTTGTTACTGGTCCAACCCATCTCAGGTTGTGAGGAGTACATGTTCAGATGGGCACTTGTTGGAGAGGTCTTGACTTGACGGGGAGAGGGTAACTTTATATCCATCATTGTAACGCTTATCAGTGAAATTCTAACATTTAATTATTACTTGATTCTCTGATTATATTTTTGTATCTGAGAGAAGATGATCTCCTTTATTCTGGCAAAGTCTGGGAGGACAGGCAGTGCTATTTCCATTTCTTGGTGTAGTTCCCCTGAGAAGGCATTTCGAAGTAGAAGACCTTTGGAAGGAATTACATATCTATGCACCCACAAAAGAATGGCTGGCTGTGCTGCTGTTCTGGCTGGGCTTGTGACGACACTGGGAACTTCCGGTTCAGTTAAATTCATCTTCAATCACTGCACGCCACTCATATCAGTCAGTTAAAAAATCCTTTTTTAGAGGTTATATATAGAATCTCAGTTCTATACCCAGAATTTTTTTCATTTGAGCCAGGATCTTTCTGTGTTCCCCAGGCTGGCCTCAAACTCCCGGACTCAAGTGATCACCCTGCCTCAGTTTCCCACAAGTAGCTAGGAATGTAGGTGCACGCCACTGTGCCCAGCTTATAACCAGATACTAAATACTGTCACTGGAGGGAAGCTCTGAATTCATCCATTAATCCCTCTTCTGCCAAACCACAAAAAATCTTACTTCAATGATTTCTTCATATATATATTTCATATATATATATAATTTTATATAACACATGTTTATTTTGAATATGTACGCATATAATGTGTATATGGACTTTATATATAAAATATATATATATAAAGAACATATATATCCCAGCTTTTTACAACATACCTGGCTCATCCTTTCTTATCCCCTTCCCAAGAATGGAAGTTTACTTTAAGCCAAACATAATCAAGAAATGAAATGGAATGTTTGAAGACTGGATGATAAATTCTAAGTTAAACAGCAGTTTGGGTTATCTTCTGTTTAGGTTCATCCGGGCTGGAGTTCCCCCCTGTATCCCTGCCTCCTCCCTATTTGCATGGAGAGCCGTGATTGGATTTAAAATACAATCACTCATGTTAGGCAAGTGAACAAGAATGAAGATTTTTGTCTTCTAATTTGACTACTATTATATTTTTGCATTTTAAAAAACAGAATTACTTCAAAAATTCAATACAGAAATCCTGATCCCAGCATATTTCTTTTAGACTTTTTATAGTCTGTTTTTGGAAGGTTCTAGAATATTATGAAAAATCCTTTCACCTTCGTAGATAGTACTGATTTTATTTCTCTTTTATCTTCTTTTCATTTGTTTTAAACAGGGTCTCGCTAGGTTGCTGAGAATCTACTACTTTGCTGAGGCTGTCATTGAACCTGTGATCCTTCTGTCTCAGCCTCCTAAGTACTGATATTATAGGCATGTGCCACCATTCCCAACTTATCTTCACTTATTTAATATAAAATATATATAAGTTATGACACACAATATGAACTGAAGACCTGTAGAACAACTCTCCCCCTCCCGCTTCAGAAAAAGAACATACCCAATACTTTGCATTTACCTATATATTCTTCTCCTCTTTCATCACCCTGAAATTCCACCACTATCCTGAACTTTGGGTTTATAACTATCCTCTTATAAAATAAATGATTCATCACATATTTGTGTATAGAGTCTATTATTTAGGATTGCTTGTTTTTATTTTTTAACAGTGGGATTGAACCCAGGGACATTCTACCCCGAGCTTTTTAAATTTTATTTTATTTTTATTTTGAAGTAAGGTCTCAATAAGTTGTTGAGGATCTAGCTAAGTTGCTAAAGCTGGCCTTGAACCTGTGATCCTCCTGTCTCAGTCTTCCAAGTACTGAGATTACGGGTACATATCAGCTCACGT
>PVJS01063645.1:0-10436 GCA_004027185.1 Glis glis | reverse complement strand
GCTCTCTTTCAATACCTTCATTAGTCTGGCTGATCAAATATGTGGATAAAAACTTAGTGGTATGGAGTATGCACTCCCAGCAGGAGCAATATTGCTCCCAAGGGCAAAAATTGGTTCTTGAGGAGTGGAAAAAATCTTTGATCTTTTTATATATAACATACAGATATACATGCAGCACATAAACATATATACAGTGCATCTGTGGTATTATAATGTCTAGGAAATGTGGTCAGAAAAGTGTCTAAAAAGCACTTTAGGGGTGCAATAATGAAAAAAGGTTGAGAAAGGGGATAGATTGGAATAAACAAGGACAATGGGTTTTGAAGACGAATACAAAGCCCAGCATCTAGGTTAAATTAAAAGTCAATTGCACAAACATAGAATCAGGCACACAATAGCAGTTCATGTGAGAAATCACAGAGGGTTTTAATTAAGTTACAGACTACACACTGAGCAGGTTTATGCTCAAAAGACAACCAGAGTGGCAAAAGATCTGGAAACCATATCCTACACTGCATGGTTTAAAAGAACTGAGGATGTTTATGCCAGAAGACAGATGACTTGGGGTGTCATAAGAAATACTCTAAAGGGCTGTTATGTGAAAGAGAAATTAGAGATAGTTTGTGTGACACTAATTTTTGCTCAATGTAGGGAAGATGCTTTTAACAATAAGGAATGCCCAAACATGGAATAAACTACTTTATAGAAGGGCAGTTTTTCCAGGTTATCAGGAGGATATCCCTGCCCTGAGCAGGAGGATAGATATGTTCTCTAAGGTTCCTTCTAATTTTCAGATGCTATGATTTCCTACTTATTTGAAAATTACATAAGTTGAAAAGACAGCTGAAGGTGAGCCCAAACAAAACATCCTCCTTTGGTTTCCAAGCCCCAGTTCTACAACATGGCGAATATTTGCTTAAGAAATCTCTCACTCTTGAGCCAAATGGGTGCACATATTTAAAGCCATAATTCTCCTGGGCTCTGGCATTTTGTAGTGGCCCCTAACTCTAGCTTGATTTCCATTTTGACATAAAAGGCACACAGGGAGTTGTAGGGAAATGTCAAGGGGGAGGTCTCAGAGACTGAGTTATAAAAATGCTCAGATCTGTTTCATGAAAATATTGGTATGGGGCCAGTGGGAGGGGAAAGCATACTTCCTTTCCTTGTTAGGTTCTACCTTGCTCACTTGTTCTCTCTCTCTCACCCCTCTCTCCATCTCTCCTGCTTACTCTCTCCTTCCTTCTTTCCATCTCTTAGATGTTCAACTAGGCAGAAGAAGGGTTGGTGCAAGGGTAGGGGCAGAGGGTATTAATTTCAGGTTCAAGGGAGAACAACACACTGGTCAAGAAAGCTGGTGAATGAGACCACGGGAGCCTTCGTAGTTTATGAGCATGAACAAAATAACTTGAGAATCACATCTCTGGATTCATATCCCAGTGAATGTCTCAGGACAAAGGGAGCAGGGCTTCGACTGGGATGTAGCATAGTTTCCACAAGACTCTGAGCACCCTATTGAAGCTTCTTGGTTGGCCTTTCAGAACAAACACAGTTACTTGTTCTGCTTTTCACCTAATACTGCCTAGTAGAATCTCCATTGCTCTGTTGCTAGAAATTAGGCTTCTCAGAGCTGCCAGGGAATCAAACTCCTTTCACCTCTCTTCCCTCTGCCCTTGGGCAAGCAAGCGTTACCTGCACTTTCACAAAGTGACCTTTTCTTCCCCACATCCATTAGCTGCTCTTTGACTTCCACTCCTCTGCGAAAGTCCTCATCACTATCACAGATGTGCATAAGAGGGGCCTAAGTTCCCAAGAACTTTTGCCAACATTTCAACATTTTTCTCTCCAGGTCCTTTCTCCAGTAATGTCCATGTCTGCAGCATTAACCCTGGGATGGAAAAGTCAGAAACTTTTCAGACCCTATCCCTGAAAGTCCTATTTCTCCTTGGATCAGGAACAGAAAGAGCTTTCAAAGGCGGCTCTCTGGGTTTTCCAATTTGCTGGTGGGTGGATCTGGAGTGGGCATCCCGTCTGCACATCTGGCAGGGGTGCCTTCCAGATTTTCCTCATGACTCAGGATCAGTTTCTGAATGCTGGGCGGGGCAAAGGCTCCTGAAATTGCTGAGAGGCACCTCCCCCTGTGAGCAGAGCTTGGTACAGCCCAAATACTTTTCAGGTTAAGAAGGCCAGAATCTTTGTTCAGCCACACTGAGTGAACAGACAGTGGGGTTACCTGGTTAAGAGCAGAGGCGGCAGCAGCAGCAGTGGCTGGGGCAGCAGAAGCAGCAGCAAGGCTTCTGGGATAACTCAGGTGAGTACAGTGCACACTCACAAACTTAGCCTAGAGTTTTATTTGCTGGATAACTTAGCATCTAAGAGAAGTGAAGGAACTTCAACTTTATAGTTAATTAGACTTCACGGTTGTAATTTTACGGTTTGTCTGGATCAAATGTGTGCACGTTAATAGCATTTCAGAAACTTCAAAAATAATAGAACTTTTGATTTGGTTATCTTTGGGTATGTGTGGGGTGATTGTGGTTGCATGGCAAAAGATCTTCCTGGGGATAGCTGCTTACTTTGCAGTGGATGCGTCTGTGCATGCTCACCTTCTGATAAATACTGGGTTAGCAAGGACAAACCCAGGAGAGGGGCTGTTGGGGGTTGGGGGGGAGACGGCTGGCTGACTGTCAGAGCTTCGTTCTAGCTTCTGCTGACCTGCAGCTATGGACAAATGACTGATATGCAGGCAAAATCTTGGAGGCACATTCTGTGCAAAAGGCCCATGAGCCCTGGCAGGCTGTGCACTGTTGCACAGGGGACAGTGGCAGCCCAGGCCTTCTTAACTCCTTGTCTGTCTGCACAGCCGGGGGCCCTCCTGCTTTGGTGACAGGTTGATTTCAGCTATTCCGTTGTAAGCCCCCAGCCTGATTTGGTATCCCTCGGATTCTAGCTTTGGTTTACATTTTGATTTGCAATTGAGACTCTGTTCCTTACCCTGGCTACACTTCATCCAGGGGCTTAACGGGGCTACTTGACCAGAGAGAGCTTCTGGTGGGGCAGGAAGGAGGAGCGGCTGTGCAGTGCAATTGAAACGATTGGTTCTGAGGATTAAGAACTCAGAGTTTGGTAAAAAGCACAGAGGAAAGTCAAACAAATTCTGGTGTTCTGACAGTCAATCTGGCTTTAGGATAAAGCATCCTGGTTTGTATTAATATTTTATTGAAATTCAGCTAATGCTTCATTTGCTAATCTTTGTTGTGAAATTAAGGACACTTTATAGTCTGAATGAATAAACAAAAAATTCTTTGGGGACTGCTAATTAACTCTTTCATTCCTCTGGCAGTTTCTCTGCATGTATGTGTATGTGTATGCATGCGTGTACCTGTGTTCATGTGCATGAGTGTGTGCAAGAGAGTATGTGAATTCTTTGGATTTGAATAGCATTCTTTATTAGTCCTTCGAGTCTCCAGCAGTCCAGGGAAAAGGCTAGACACTTATGTGTCTAGGAATAGGTTAAAAAACAGGCTTTTCATATCCTTGGGAGTTTTCAGTTCCTAAATTAAGGGCAGAAAAAGCCCCTTTGTGACCCCCAAACAGTGTTTCTTTGATTAGCCTTGATTTGAAATTATCTCACCTTTTGACAGCTTGCAATTCAAAAACAAAACTCCTAAGTGCATTCTTGCAAGAAGAGGACAATGAGAATTTTCAAAAGCAGTGTCTTGCCTGAAGTTCTGTTTTTGCCTGCTGCCCCCACCACTACATCTTTGAAAAAAAATCGTGGTGAAAGAGTCAGTAGGTCCCAGATTTAGTGCTGACTCCCACTATTTAACCTTGGGCAAGTCCCTTCACCTTACAGTAAAAGAAAAAAGTCTCACTAAATGGTTTCTAAGAGTCCTTCCAGCATAACATCCTATAAAAATCAGAATTAGATTCTCAAAGGACTGTAAAATTAGACACCATAGGATAGGATTTATTCAGCCAGGAGGGCAAATTAGCCAAAAAGGAGAGGTGGAATAGGGAGTAGTGAATGGCAGAGGGGCCATTTTACATTGGTCTTTTAAATGTCAGTGGGTATCTTATTTAAAACATGTGATCGAAATTCCTCAATTTCTACTAACAACAGAAAAGGATTTAATTTGCTATAAATGAGTATTTCCTAATACTAGTGCCCTTACTAGGTTTATCCTTAACAATTTAAAAGTACACTTGCATATGTAATTTCATTAGATTTCCCCAATAAACTCTGAGGTGGGCAGGGCAGCCATCATATTCCCTTTGTTTTTATGGGGACACTGAGGGACAGAGATGTAATGCACACTTAGTGATGGAATTTGGGATTTGATCCTGGGTCTACTGACTACCAGTATTCTTTTTAGGATTTTGAGTTGTTTTCATTTTTGATAGAGTTTTTCAACAATGTAATTAAAGGAAATAATGCGCTCATTTTGTTTTTCTTTAAATTTGTTTGAACAGAGTAATTTCTCTGGGCAGAGGAGGTGCATCCTGTATAAGCCAGTGGGCTACATCAGAGGACCTTTATGGTCCCTTTCAGATTCCAGAATATCTGGCCAACAGTTTGAATTGGAATAGCCACATACAAGTTCCCTGGTAGATGTGAGCCCGTAGATGTAAACTACAATCCTGCCATGCTCTCTCTCTTCACCGCCTTAAGCACCCTTGCTTCCTCTCCCACCTACCTAAATCCAAAGTAATTTGTGAACCCCAGACATGATTTCCTTTATTAGATTTCTTAGGGCAAATTTTGCTTTATACTCTAAGGCTGAAACAAAGGTAAAGAAACAAGTGCTCTTGTGCTAAGAGTTTGCCTAGCTCCCCCATGCTTTCAAGTCCAGTGAGTAACTAAAGCTCCCATTTCTAGCTGCAGCCTCTAGTCCACGTGGCAGCCTCCCTCAACTTCCCCTGGCAATTCCCAATTTTCCCCACGTTGGTCCCACCCCATTCCTTGGTCAAAGTGGTGTTCCTTATATTCTTTCTTTAGGCGGTGAGTTCAAATTCAAATAATTCTGCCTAAGACCATTACCTCGGTGCTAAACCCCACACTCCGCCTTGCCCAGCCACTGATGCCACAAACCCTCAGTCTAAGGGTCCCTCTTCATAAATGTCCACAGATGCAAAGGGTTCAGATTCTCCCATGATCATCAAACCATGAAAATAAAGAACCTTTTCAATACCCAGCATGGCAATAAATTCTAGGCAGAATGCCTCAAAGTTGGGTATCTTGTTTGCTTTGGAGGGTTTCCTCATTTGAACTAAAAACATCTTTCTTTAAAAAAAAATGCACTGATGGAAAGAAGCAGTGTGCTGTGATGGAAAGCCACACACCAAATCTGAGATTGCACGGACCGGGCTTTCTAGCTGCCACGGCATCTCTGAGCTGTCATTTCTGCAGGTACAAAACAGAGGGCACAGATCACATCTATAAAACATGGCTGTTATGGATGGAACATGAACTAAACTGTAAAATGCATATTTCAAACAATAAATTGTCAGACATACACCAGTGTGCTGCTTAAGACATTTATCTGTTCAATAAATATTTCCTGAACAATGGTTATGTGCCCAGCTCTGTGTCTGGCAATGAGAGGGTTCCAGCAATTTCTACTGCTAATTACTTGTACACCAACCCAGTATATACAGCCACAGTGTAAAGGGGGCAGGGAGGATTACCTCACTCTCTTGATGAGAAAATTGTGGTACAAAGAGACCAAGGTCACAGAGTAAGTGGGACGCACTTCTCATGTTACCCAGTCAGAAATGGGGGTCAATTCCACTGTGTATGTCTGACAGGACTTTGTACTACAATTGTACTCTAATGAAAGTTCACACTCATCCTGATATTTGTAATGTGGCCCCCAAATTCAGGCACCCTAACCCAAAGGGCATTATAGCAAGATTTAAAATTGAATCTGATCTTTCAATCGGTGTTGCTTCTGTCTCTAGACAGACCCTCTTTATAACAGGGATTCCCGTTACTAGCTCTTTCGTGCCTCACCATTTCACTGGGGGGGGCATTGTGAGCACAGACGGCTTTTCCAAAAGCAGGAAATACCCATTTATCCGAATGCTCAAGGACTAGGAGGTTCTGGCAAACTAAATGTCCTAATTGCTTCAGAGTATCTAGTAGTTACAGTCCCCAGCCTCTGGCAATCTACCAAACCTTCTAGGGAAAGCAAAAGACACATTTGTGTTTGCTGTAGGTTTGAGCACACGTAAAAAGTAGAGTCCATTTGCACCAAACTGCTGAAAGGAGCCTTGCAGAAACATTCAGGTTGGTTCTGATGCTGCTTAACTGAGAATTATTACCGATACCACCTATGCCTTCAAATACAATTAAGTACACTAATATTTAAAACAGGTCAACAGACTTAAATCTGATTAAGGGAAAGTACTTCAGAATTTTGTAGAGTCTCTGCAGCTCTCAACTCAAAAAATAAATTGTCAATAATAAGACTATGGGAAAATGGTGTTCAGTTTATTATTCCTTGGATTCAGAGAAAGGGTATGTTTGTTGTGCACATATGGAAAATAAAATTGCCATAATGTTGCAAAAATTAAGTTAAATTTTTATTGTTTTCAAAAGGGGAGACTTCTTAACCAGTGAGACATTTCAATATGATACTGAAAGGACATTGAAATCAAATTTGCCTTTCAAATTATTTCTTAAAAACTAGTTGTTAAGGACATTTGAGTGTGGGGCACTCTGATAGACATCGTCTGAAGAGCCACTATATTAATTCTCTGTTTAGCCATGTGAGGTTTTTTTTCTTTTTTAAGAAAAGAAAGCAACAGTGTACTGCTGTGGGATAAGAATCTATAGTCCACCAAATTAGTGTAATTGAATTTCAGAGTCTGCCTTTTGAATTCGGAGCCTGCAAATGATCATACATTAGACTTTGAAGAAAAAAAGACCATAGAATCTTTCTATCTTTCCTTGTCTTTGGAGGCCATCTGCTGAGCTCTGTTTCTTGCATTAGCCTTCTTGACCAGTAGTAAAACATGCAAAGCTTTTTAAGTGATAAAATGGAAGTAATTGTGCAAAAGGATGAATCAGAATTGAAAGGGACTGCTTCTCCCCTTGTGCACAAAGTGTGTTACTCTCCAGGGCACCATTTATTCTTACTCTTGCTTATTGTAGCTTAATATAGTAAAGCAATTGTTTTTCTTTATTTTCGTATTTAAAACTGTCCTTTGCCTTGAACTATTCTTTGTCAGTGTAAATGGAAGATTATCCTTTAAATTATAAATGACTCACGCTTAACTAGCCATCTTCATATCTATTTTCTATTTTCCCAGTGAGATTTTTTTATGGTACTGGGGATTGAACCCAGGGGTGTTCTACCACTGAGCTACATCCCGAAATCCTATTTTACTTTTTATTTGGAAACAGGGTCTTGCTAAGTTACCACGCAGTGGCCTCAAACCTGCAATCCTCTTGTCTCAGCCTCCCAAGTACTGGGATTAAGACTCCCAATGAGATTTTTAAGGCTCATATCATATTGCTCCATTTGGTGAATAAAGAAACTGAGGCCTTATGTGATTAGGTGATTTACCCAACGCCCGATATTAATTAGCTGCAGATCCTGGGCCCTTATTTCCTTGATAATGATGATTTTTCCTTTAAAGCCAGATTTGAAGTATCTAGCTCTGGGAAGAAGTCACTCAGATGGCTGCTGTTTGTATCATTTCAGATGATCCTTGAAAGACCTGAGAACTTCTTCCTCCATAGACAATGTTTTTTTCTCATTCTAGGCATAGTTTGACACTATGGGTCCTCCTCTGAAGCTCTTCAAAAACCAGAAGTACCAGGAACTGAAGCAGGAGTGCATCAAAGACGGTCGACTCTTCTGCGACCCAACCTTTCTGCCTGAGAACGACTCTCTTTTTTACAACAGACTGCTTCCTGGAAAGGTGGTATGGAAACGTCCCCAGGTAAGTCCCCCCACACACTTCCTGTCTCCTTCTTGACCTCCTTCACTAAACTCCACTTAATTCACTCTTGTACTTAAACTGGCCTACTGCATAGACCAATTTGGATCTTAGCTTTCTTCCTTTTTCTGCTTCTCTCTCATTCTGGCTTTTCTGAAGTATAATTGACAACATAATTATATGTATTTATGGTGTTCAACATGCTGTTTTCAAATACCTATACACTGTTAAATGATTGCCTCAATCAAGCTAATTAATATAGCCACCACCTCACCAGAGACAATTTTAAAATGGGAAGTTTTGTGGATCTGTGTTCCTGGCTCTAGCTTGAAGAGATAGGACTTTTAGTCAAATTTTGTCAGATTAATAATTCAAAAGAGCAGCAACAGAAATGCAGATATTCTTATTATATTTCAGAAGTTCATTTGAGTAGATATGTTAATCTAAAAAGCTTAGTCAGGCATGGTGATGCATGCTTGTAATCCCATTGCTTGGGAGGCTGAGACAGGACAATCATGGATTCAAGGTCAGCCTCAGCAACCTAGCAAGGCCCTATTTCCAAACAAAAAATAAAAAGGACTGGGCATGTAGCTCAGAGGTAAAATGCCTCTGGGTTCAATCCCCAGTACCACAATAAATAAAAAATAAAAATTAAAAGCAACTATATTCCTCTTTACTAAGTTACCTATCACAGCAACTTAAAGATAATCTCAGATCAGTAAGGAGAAAAAAAAACAGTAAGCATAAATGAAATGAGCTCTACAGGGAGAAGATGGATTTGGCATTGAGGGAAGGGGGCCTCTTTGCTGCTCTTGGAATAACATCACCCATAGGATTTCATCTCATTCTCCGCCTATAATTAACAGTTGTTGCACTTCCCAATGGCACATCTATATGTTGTGTCTCAAAGCAAACCTCAGGACCCTTTCACAAGCCCTACATGAGTGGGAGCTCAAAGCACAATCAGATATGATGATGGGGTCTGGAAAATATATAGCAACCTTACTATTATTAAAAGGTTTACTGGATATTTTATCTGGGCTCCTTTCTAATGTGGGTGACCAGGTGCATAGGTCACAGAAGAGTGTTGTGAAATGCAAGTTCTTGGACCTTCACAAAATCCCAGAGACGTTCTATTTAATGAGGTGCACAATTGTGGTACCACCTCAGTCACCAACTCAGTGGTTGCCTTCTTTAATCAGCCAACTAGCACTTTTTAGTTGCAATTTTCACAGCATCAATTCCTATATCGGGTTCTAAGAGCTACTTCAGTTTATGTGGATTGCCACCAGGTGGTGCCAAGATACACTGGTTACATTAAGACTCCTGTTTTCTATGCAACTTGAAGGACATTTCTTAGTGTTTGCTCACAAAAAAAGATAGCCATTGAAAGCATGAAAGTGGGGGTCAGGGTTGTAGTTCAGAGGTAGAGCAGAGGCCCTGAGGGTTTTTTTTTTCAGCCTCAAAAAAAGGAACAGAAGAAAAACGAAGATGTGAGACTGGGAGAAATTTCTGTCAGAAGACTGTGCTCCCTGACTTTCTGTGCCTCCAGTTGTTGATATGTCTGCAGATCACATTGCTGACCTTCAGTAAAAATCTGGGAAGCATAAGCAGACTCATTAACAACTATTTGGTTATGCAGAGAGATAAGACCCTTTGTTCCCAAAGATGCATGTAGAAAAAGAGTGGGAACCACTCTTATGAATGGATCGTGATAATGAGGGACATCACTCTTTTGTGATGTTGGGATGTGATAGAAAGGATGTGATAGATAGATAAGTAGCTGAAAAGGAAGTAGGACATTGAGAGATATTTATTGGGTGGGTGTCACTTTAAAATAGGACAGACAACTGGGCAAGGTGGCGCATGTCTGTAATCCCAGTACTTGAGAGGCTGAGACAGTAGTATCGCAGGTTAAAGGCCAGCCTCAGCAACTTAGTGAGGCCCTCATCAACTTAGTGAGACCCTGTTTCCAAATAAAAAATAAAATAGGGCTCAGGGTGTATCTCAGAGGTAGAATGACCCTGGGTTCCATCTCCAGTGCCAAAACCAAAAACCAAACCAAACCAAACAAAAAAAAAATAGGACAGACTTGAACATATTTATAGGGTAAGGAATAGACAGAAAAGAAGAAGCTGAAGATGCAGGAGACAAAGAAGGAATGATTGATGGGGGTAAAGTCCTGGAGGAGGAGGAGAAGATCCTGTGGGCGACAAAATTGCACGCTAACACTTAGCCATTCCCCAGATGTGAATCAAGCAGACAGTGCTTCCTGTGCTGGCCTGCCTTTAGACACATCCTTCCCCCTCTCCCTTGGCTCACTACTTTGTCCTTGGCCTTCATCGTCCAAATTCTGTGGATTTAATCCTAGATGGATTAGCAGAGAGGGAAAAAACTTAACAACCATGACAATAGTTCATTTTTCCTCTAAGGAAAACAATACCTCCTCTGGGGTGAAAGAATGTGTGTGTGTGTGTGTGTGTGTGTGTGTG
>PVJS01063644.1:0-10437 GCA_004027185.1 Glis glis | reverse complement strand
ACCGGGTCTCACGAAGTTGCGGAGGGCCTCACTAAGTAGAGAGAGAGAGACAGGGAGAGAGAGAGAGAGAGAGAGAAGAGAGAGAGAGAGCTGAGGCTGGCCGCAAACCTGGATCCTCCAGTCTCCGCCTCCCAAAGTACTGGGATTACAAGTGTGCGCCACCACGCCCGGCATTAAGCATATCTTTATTACAAAGTAAGAAATAGAAAGACCAGGCGTGGTGGCACATGCCTGTAATCCCAGTACTTGGGAGGCTGAAACAGGAGGATCTGGGTTTGTGGCCAGCCTCAGCTACTTAGTGAGGCCCTCCGCAACTTAGTGAGGCCCTGTTTCAAAATAAAGAATAAAAAATAGGAGCCGGGCGTGGTGGCGCATTTTGTAATCCCAGTACTTTGGGAGGCGGAGACCGGAGGATCCGGGTTCATGGCCAGCCTCATATCTCTCTCTTTCTCTCCCTGTCTCTCTCTCTCTCCTTAGTGAGGCCCTCCGCAACTTCATGAGACCCGGTTTGAAAATAAAGTATAAAATATAGGGCTGGGGGTGTAGCGCGGAGGTAGAATGCCCCTGGGTTCAATCCCCGGTACCGCAAAAAAAAAAAAAAAAATAGGGCTGGGGGTGTAGGTCGGAGGGAGAATGCCCCTGGGTGTAATCCCCAGTACCACAAAAAATAAATTAATTAAATAAAAATAAAGTTATATTTTCCTAATCTTTCCTTTATGCTTCCTTTCTCCTTACCTCTCTGATTTTGTTTGTTTTGCGTGTGTGTGTGATACTGGGGATTAAATCCAGGGGAATTCTACCTCTGAGCTACACCCCCAGCCCTATTTTATTTTTTGTTTTGAAACAGGGTGCCAGGCGTGGCGGCACACACTTGTAATCCCAGTACTTGGGAGGTGGAGACAAGAGGATCACAGGTTCAAAGCCAGCCTAGGCAACTTAGCCAGGCTCTCAGCAACCTAGTGAGACCCCATTTCCAAATAAGAAATAAAATCGGGCTGGGGGTGTAGCCTGGAGGTAGAATGTCTCTGGGTTCAATCTCCAATACCAAAAATAAATAAATAAAATTTAAAAAATGACAATAAGGCTGAGCATATAGGCCAGAGGTAGAAGGCCCTTGGGTTCCACCCCAAGTACCAAACCAAACCAAACCAAACCAAACAAAAACAAAAACAAAACAAAAACAAACAAACAAAACCAGGGTCTCACTAAACTGCAGAGGGCCTAAGTTGCTGAAGCTGGCCTTTAACCCAGGATCCTCCTGTCTCAGCCTCCCAAGTACTGGGATGATAAATGTGTACCACCTTGCCTGGCTTTTTTTTGTTGTTGTTTTTTTTTGAAACATGGTGTTACAAAGTTGTTGAGACTGGCTTTGAATCTGTGATCCTCCTGTCTCAGCCTCTCAAGTACTGGGATTACAAGCGCATTCCACCACTCCTGTCTTTCTTCTTTCTTTTTTTTTTTTTTGGTATTGGGGATTGAATCCAAGGGCATTCTACCTCTGAGCTACACCCCCAGCCCTATTTTATTTTATTTTTTTGCAGAACTGGGGATGGAACCCAGGGGCATTCTACCTCCAAGCTACAACCCCAGTCGTATTTTTATTCTTTATTTTGAAACAGGATCTCACTAAGTTGCGGAGGGCTTCACTAAGTAGCCGAGGCTGGCTGCAAACCTATGATCCTCCTGTCTCAGCCTCCCACACACTGGGATTACAAACTGTGACACCACACACGCCCGGCAACTATTTTATTTTTATTTTTTACTTATTTATTTTGGTACTGGGGATTGAACTCAGGGGTATTCTACCTCTGAGCTATACCCCCAGCCCTATTTTTATTTTTATTTTGAAACAGTGTCGCTAGGTTGATGAGAGTCTCACTACTTGCTGAGGCTGTCCTCGAAGAACCTGCGATCCTCCATTCTCAGCCTTCCAAGTACTGGGATTACAAGTGTGTGTCATCATGCCTGGCTAGCTATTTTTAATTAATTTTATTTATTTATTTAATTTTATTTTTGTGGTACCGGTATTGAACCCAGGGGCATTCTACCTCTGAGCTACACACCCAGCCTTATTTTATTTTTTATTTTGAAACAGGGCCTCACTAAGTTGCTGAAGTGGCCTCAAACCTGTGATTCTACTGTCTCAGCCTCCCAAGGAATGCCCCTGGGTTTCATCCCCAGTACCGCAAAACAAACAAAAACAAACAAACAAAACCCCAAGTACTGGGATTACAAGCGTGCGCCACCATGCCCGGCTTCAGTCCCACTTTATAAGTGGGAAACAAAGCATAGAGGCAGACATAGGGAGCTGGGCGTGGTGGCGCACGTTTGTAATCCCAGTACTTGGGAGGCTGAGACAGGAGGATCCGAGTTCGTGGCCAGTCTCAGCTACTTAGTGAGGCCCTCCGCAACTTAGTGAGACCCTGTTTCAAAATAAGGAATAAAAAATAGGGCTGGGGGTGGGGCTCGGAGGTAGAATGCCCCTGGGTTCAATCCCCGTACCGCAAAAAAAAAAAAAAAAAAAAAGAGACAGACATAGGGGTTCGTTCTGTGTCTGGCAAGTAGAAACCCGGCTCCCAGTCCAAATTCTTAGATGGCGCAGTTCTGCCCCCTGCTGGCGATAAGGTGAAGTGTTGGCCTGAGACGGCCCCCTGGCTCTGTGCGCCCTCTGCTGGCCAGGACTGAAGAGTGCATCTCTGGTCTCTGCTATTCATGCAGCCGGGGAAGCTGGCCACAGCACTTGGGAGCAAGTGCAGTTTGGATTTAGGTCAAATTTGGCTTCGCTGATCTGTGCCTATTATACCTTTGCATAGGCACCCACTGCCTCTGGACCCTTCCATCTCCCCACCATCCCAAGGCTGTTTAAAATCAGGCCCCAGCCGGGTGAGAGGCTGAAACAGAAAGATCACAGGTTGGGGGTTAGACTCAGCAAGTAATGAGACTCTCATCAAGCTAGGGAGACCCAATAGGGTTGGGGGTGTAGTTCAGAGGTAGAATGCCCCTGAGTTCAATCCCCAGTACCAAAAAAAAAAAAAAAGTCAGGCCCCTGGGAGGCTGAGGCAGGAGGTGAAGTCACCTTCTGCAACGTAGGGAGCTGCTCTTTCTTTGTTTTTTTTTTTTTTTTTTTTTTTTCTGTACCGGGGATTGAACGCAGGGGCGTTCTACCTCTGCGCTACACCCCCGGCCCTATTTTTTTATACTTTATTTTGAAACCGGGTCTCACAAAGTTGCGGAGGGCCTCACTAAGTAGAGAGAGAGACAGGGAGAGAGAGAGAGAGAGAGAGAGAGAGAGACAGGGAGAGAGAGAGAGCAAGTGAGCTGAGGCTGGCTGCGAACCCTCCGGTCTCCGCCTCCCAAAGTACTGGGATTACAAGCGTGGGTCACCATGCCCGGCGGGGAGCTACTCTTTCAAAATGAAAAAATAGAAAGGGTTGGGGGTTTAGCTCGAAGGTAGAATTCTCCTGGCTTCAATCCCCAGTAGCAAAATATAAAATAAGTCAGTCATGGTGGTACATACCTGTAATCCCAGCACTTGGGAGGCTGAGGCCAGCCTCAGCAATTTAGTGAGGCCCTGTGCAACTTAGTGAGACTTTGTTTCAAAATCAAAAAATAAGCCAGGAGTGGTGGCACATGCTTGTAATCCCAGTACTTGGGAGGATGAGACAGGAGGATTGCAGGTTCGTGGCCAGCCTCAGCAACTTAATGAGACACTGTTTCAAAATAAAGAAAAATAATGGCCGGGAGTGGTGGCACACGCTTGTAATCCCAGTACTTTGGGAGGTGGAGACCAGAGGATCCGTGTTCGTGGCCAGCCTCAGCTCTCTCGCACTCTCTCTCTCTCTCTTTCTCTCTCTCCCTGTCTCTCTCTCTCTCTCTACCTAGTGAGGCCCTCTGCAACTTCATGAGACCCAGTTTCAAAATAAAGTATAAAAAAATAGGGCCGGGGGTGTAGCACGGAGGTAGAACGCCCCTGCGTTCAATCCCCGGTACTGCAAAAAAAAAAAAAAAAAAAAAAAAAATAGGGCTGGGGATGTAGCTCAGAGGTAGAATGCCTCTGGGTTCAATCCCCAGCACCACAAATACACACACAAAACTATATATATATATAATAAAGTCAGTGTTCCTGTGATTCCACCTCCCCAAATTGCCACAGGGTGAACATTTTGCCACTCCCCCCCAGTGCCTCTCTCTGGGGCCATGAGGACTCCCCAGGATGACTAGTCGGCATGCTGTAGTTTACCCTACATCCACTCTGGCCTTTTGGGGGTATGTTCTGCATGTTCTTTCCAAAGCACAAATAATTATCTTGACTTGAACCCAGTTATGATACCCTTGAGAGCCATTCTCTCTCCTATTAGGATCATAAGGTCAATCTTCCAGGCTGGGTGTCATCCTTGTGCTGCTCTACCCTGCCCCATACAGCAAGGGAGCAATTGACTAGAGTGTTGCTCAAAAACATTTCAGGTTCAAGACCAGCCTCAGCAACCTAGCAAGACTGTTTCAAAACAAAAAATAGAGCTTGGCATGGTGGTGCACGCTTGTAATCCCAGTACTTGGGAGGCTGAGACAGGAGGATCCAGGTTCGCAGCCAGCCTCAGCTACTTAGTGAGGCCCTCCCCAACTTAAGTGAGACCCTGTTTCAAAATAAAGAATAAAAAATAGGGCCGGGGGTGTAGCTCAGAGGTAGAATGCCCCTCGGTTCAATCCCAAATACTACACACACACACACACACACACACACACACAAAGCCCTGCGTGGTGGAGCAGGCCTATAATCCTAGTACTTTGTGAGGCTAGGAGGATTGCAGGTTTGAGACCTCTGCAAAATTAGGGACACCCTCAAAAACCTAGTGAGATCCTGTTTCAACAAAAAAATAAAAAGGGCTAGGGTGTAGCTCAGAGGCTGAATGCCCCTGGGTTCAATCCCCAGTAACCTTTCGACACACAAATGCACAAAAAACAAAGCAAACACCACCATTTTTCCCAATGAAGCCACTGCAGAGGAAATAGGGGCGGGTCCAGTGCTGGGCTTCCTACCATTTGGCCATTCACAATTGGCAGGGAGCTGGTTTTGCCAGAGGGTGCTTACCAGAACACTTGGCTCCCTGGTGGCCAAGAGGAAACAGGAGGATTGCAGGTTCAAGGCCAGCCTCAGCAACTTAGCTAGACTGTTTCAAGAAAAAAAGGGCTGGGGGTGCTGGGCATGGTGGCACATGCCTGCAATCCCAGTACTTGGGAGGCTGAGACAGGAGCATCTCAGGTTGGAGGACAGCCTCAGCAAGTAGTGAGACTCAACCTAGTGAGACCGTTTCAAAATAATAAAATAGGGCTGGGGGTGTGGGTCAGATGTAGAATGCCTCTGGGTTCAATCCCCAGAACCAAAAAAAAAAAAAAGCTGGTTAAATTAAGATACTGGTAGGGAGGCTGAGATAGGAGGATCACAGGTTCGAGGCCAGCCTCAGCTACTTAGTGAGGTCTTGTTTCAAAATAAAGAGTAAAAAAAAAATAGGGCTGGGGATGTAGCTGTGAGGTAGCATGTCCCTGGCTTCAATCCCCAGTACTGCCAAAAAAGACCAAATTTAAGATATTGGATGTGCCAGGTGTGGTGGCACATGCTTATGATCCAAGTACTTGAGAGGCTGAAGACAGGAGGATCACAGGTTTGGGGCCAGACTCAGTAAGTAGTGAGACTCATCAACCTAGGGAACCACTGTTTCAAAAATAGAATGCCCCTGGGTTCAACTCCTAGTACCGTTAAAAATGGCTGGAGATGTAACTCACGTGGGATGCCTAGTACCTCCCTCCTCCTCAAAGGAATAGCACAGGGGAAAATCGGTCAAGAGCAACCTAGTGGGTTTGAAACATATAGACTAAGCACAGATCACAGTGGGGTGCACCTAGGGGGCAGAGCCTTTGATGGCAGGCTGGTCTGAATGCTGGTGGCAAGCTCTCTACAACCCACTTCAAACAGGGCAGGTTGGGAGAGGTAGGGCAGAGAGGGGGCCCAGTGTCTAGCAGGTGCAAGGCCCTCCACCCCCTGAAAAATCAAACACAGCAGGTGACTCTGAAGAGCACATAACTTTATCACTAACACTGGCATAGATCGGGGTTTCCAGAAAGCAGGCTAGGCCTGGGGGCTCTTCATACTGCAGGAGGGCTCGGTGACCTTCTGTAAGGAAGCCATTGTTTGACCTTTCCAAAACAGAGTGAGCTACTGCTTCCATGGGCATGCGAACTGTGAAACAGGCCAAGTCCCCACCTCCCAAAAACAAGACTCACAAGACTCACAGAAGGGGCTCAGTTTATTACCAGAGCCAGCAGAAAAGCTGGATGTGTTAATCCAGAGAAAACTTTGAAATCATTGCAGAAGAAACCATAGGCCGGTACAGGGCCACATGCTGGTAATCCTGGTGAGCAAGGAGGCTGAGGCAGGAGGATGGCGGGAGTTGCTCTGAAGCTGGGTGCTGGGCTAGGTGTGTGAAGCCCTGGGCGGGCTCCCCCAGCACTGCCAAGGGAAATGTCTGCATTCACTTGAAGGCTACTTTTTCTCAAGGGGCGACACTCAAGAGGGAAGCACTTCCTCCCTCTAGACTAACAGAAAGTGCTCCCCTCTTGAGGGGCTCCCCCTGAGCAAGTCCTCCTGTTGCTGTGGTCTTCAGGTTCAGATGGAGTTTCCTTTGGATTCTAGAACCTTGAATTAAACTATAGATGGTTAAAAGAAACAGGATTGTAAAATGCAATGTCTAACTGGGCATGGTGGCGCATGCCTGTAATCCCAGTACTTGGGAGGCTGAGACAAGAGGATCGCAGGTTTGAAGACAGCCTCAGCAAGTAGTGAGTTTCATCCACCTAGTGATGACTGTTTCAAAATAAAACTAAAAAAAATAGGGGTGGGGGTGTAGCTCAGAGGTAGAATGCCCCTGGGTCCAATCTCTATCACCAAAGAAAAAATGTCCACTAGAGCACTGGGCTGGATATCTAGGGAGAGAAAAGATGCTGGGCTCCGTGGTCACTGGGGTTGTAGGACAGTGTAGCTGGCAGAATCCAGATCTGAATCTGGACGGTCTCTTCTCCAGGCTGCACCCTGCCAGGCCACAGCAGGACTGGATTGAAATAGGGAATATAGCCAGGTGTGGTGGTGATTGCCTATAATAGTAGTACTTGGGAGGCTGAGATAGGAGAATGGAAAGTTTGAGGACAGCCTCAGCAACTTAGTAAGACCCTGTTTCAAAAAAAAAGGGGGAGCTGGGTGTGGTGGTGCATGCTTATAATCCCAGTACTTGGGAGGTGGAGACTGGAGGATCCGGGTTCTTTGGGGCCAGCCTCAGCTACTTAGTGAGGCCCTCCGCAACTTTGTGAGACCCGGTTTCAAAATAAAGTATAAAAAGTAGGGCCGGGGGTGTAGCTCAGAGGTAAAATGTCCCTGGGTTCAATCCCCAGGTACCGCAAAAAAAAAAGGGGGGGGGGACCCTGAGGGTGAAGCTCAGAAGTAGAATACTCCTGAGTTCAATCCCCAGTATCACAGACCAAAAAAAAAAAAGCGGGGGGGGGGGTATGCCCTCCAACCACCCTGGAGAGCAGCTAGGAGGGAAGACTTTGGGACACTGCTTCCTGGACATGGAACTGCCCTCCACACCTTTCCCGGGGGGGGGGGGGTTCTCAGGCCCTTTCTCATGGATGTGCCTTTGGAGATGCTGCCTTCTTAAGCAACCCTCCTAACTAGTTCCCACTTACCTGGGACTGGAACAGGTCAGTGTCCACATTCCTGGATGGTTGATCTCAAACTGTGAAGGTCAAGCCTCAGAGGTGTTTTCCTGAGTCACAGAAAGCACCTCCCAGCTTGAAATCACAGCCTGAGTGGTGCTGCAGAGGCAGGAGCACCACCAGCAGACCCCTGAGGTGCTAGCCCTGTGTGATCAGCACTGGCCAACACAGTTCACGGTATCCACCTCTGGTAACATCTGGGCGGAAGGAAGACACAAATGCTCAAGATTTTATACTTAACCTACAGAACAGGATAAACAAGTCCGCTCAGCAAAAGGATGAAGTCATTGTGAAGCAGCAGTGTACCCCTATAATGCCAGCTACTGGGGAGGTCTAAGGTCAAGGCCAGCCTGTGCAATTTTGGGAGACCCTACCTCAATAAAAAGTGGAGCACCCCCAGATCTGAGAAACTCCATCTGGGCATCCTCTTTCAATTTAAAGAGCACCAGTCGGGCACAGCAGCACATGCCTGTAATCCCAGTACTTGGGAGGTTGGGACAGGAGGATCACAGGTTGGAGAACAGCCTCAGCAAGTAGTAAGACTCTCAACCTAGTGAGACCCTGTTTCTAAATAAGAAATAAAATCGGGCTGGGGGTGTAGCTTGGAGGTAGAATGCCTCTGGGTTCAAACCCCAGTACCCAAAACAAACAAACAAAAAAAAAATAGGAAAGCCTAGAGTGGTGACACGTGCCTGTAATCCCAGTACTTGGGAGGCTGGGACAGGAGGACAGCCTCAGCAGTGTAGGAGAACCTCAGCAACTTAGTGAGGCCCAGTTTCAAAATAAAAGTAGAATTGGCCTGGGGGTGCGTCGAGGGCCATCTTAGAACACACTGAGATTATAATCTTGGACCAGCTCAGTTTGAATACGGGGTATTTGGCTGGGCGGGATTCGTCTGCAAGTGGACATTCCAAGGGACCTGGTATAATCTTCAAGGTGTGGTCTTTGACATGTCTCCACCCAGTAATGTCTAATCCCTCCTTCCCCTAAGCTTGTCACATGTCTGCCTCACTGACCTTCTTTACTGTAACCTGTGATAATAGTTGATTTCTGTGTTTGATTAACCTTTATGATGTTTTATCAAGTGTCTATAAAAGCAAGCTTGTAATCCCAGTACTTGGGAGGCTGAGACCGGAGAATCTGGGTTTGCGGCCAGCCTCAGCTACTTAGTGAGGCTCTCCTCAACTTAGTGAGACCTTGTTTCAAAATAAACAAAAATTAGGGCTGGGGGTGTAACTCGGAGGTAGAAGTCGCTGGGTTCAATCCCCATTGCTCAAAAAAAAAAAAAAAAAAAGAAAAAAAACACAAGGTGCTGGCTACAGATGGACAGGAGAATTTGTCCTCTCTATCTCCTCCCCGATCCCCCAGTTATTAAATGCAATTATTCTGCAAATTATATCAGACTTTGTGTCATTTTCATGCGAGAAGACTACTGATCAGGAAGCTGCCTGGTGCAATGACCTTCCATGGCAGGAACCATGGAATAGTTTTCTGGGAGCTGCCTTAAAGCAGCAACCCTCCATGGTTAGGCTACAGAGCAAGTAGTGACCGCCGGAGCAACCCCGATAGAAATATAGAATGCCCCTGGGTTCACTCTCCAGTAACACACACACACACACACACACACACACACACACACACACACACACGAGATTCAAATTAAGTGTCCTTGTGAAATTTTCTGTCTTAGGTCTGTTAGCATCTTTGTTAGCCTATTACCTGGATTGTTGGACCTCACTTACCTACCCTTCCTTTACCATTTCACGACTTGGCTCTGGGAACTCCTCTTCCAGTCATCTAGGTGAGAGAAGCACCTTTCCACCCCATCTGGACACTCCCTGGAGGACTGCTCCAGCCAGGCCACACCCACAGGCTTAAGTCCCAGCAGTCACATGCAATGTGGCAGTAGTTTCTAATAAGCTCCAGAAAACACTCCCAGATTGCATGTCACCAACTGCACCTGGTCACCAGGCCCTTGAAGGATGACCCAAGACCCCAGAAAGCTCCTTCTGCTCCTGGCACACCAAGAGCTACCAAATGATGGTGGCAGAGGAAGAAACCTGGACAACTAGAATCCAGTCTGGCCAAGACAAGTCCCCTTAACATCCTAGTCCAAACCACTGAGCATCTCACCCAGCCCTCCTAACAAGGTTGATCATTATATGGAATCTTTAAGTACTGTTTTGTGAACTGAAGGGAGATGGCGACTCTGAGTCATGGGGAGTATTAAGGCCAGGATATGCCCTGCTGCCTGTCTAGTCAGTGGCTCATCATTTCTTATAAAAATAATCTCACCTTTGTAAAACTAAATTTCATACCCTGTCCTGTGGCTTTCAACTACACCAAGGAAATGGCTATAGTCCGAAGGAAGTTTCCTTGATTTGTCTTAGACTTCAGTGATTGACCACATGAGCCACACCCATAATCCGAGTCCTTGGGAGGCTGAGAATGGGTAACAGGTTCAAGGCCTGTGCTTAGTAATCTAGGGAGACTGCCTGAAAACAACAGAGAGCAAGAGTAAAGATCAGCCGGGCGTGGTGGCGCAAGCTTGTAATCCCAGTACTTTGGGAGGCGGAGACCGGAGGATCCGGTTCGCGGCCAGCCTCAGCTCTTGCTCTATCTATCTCTCTCTCCCTCTCCCTCCCTCCCTCCCTCTCCCTCTCCCTCTCCCTC
>PVJS01063643.1:0-10437 GCA_004027185.1 Glis glis | reverse complement strand
CCAGTAACACACACACACACACACACACACACACACACACACACACACCTGGGTGTTGTGGCACACACCTATAATCCCAGTACTTAGGAGGCTGAGACAAGGAGGATCACAGGTTCAAGGATGGCCTCAGCAAGTAATGAGACTCATCAACCTAGCAAGACCCTGTTTCAAAATAAAATAGGTATGGGGGTGTAACTCGGAGATAGAAAAAAAAAGCTTCAGCCGGGTGTGGTGGCATATGCCTATAATCCCAGTACTTAGGAGACTGAAACAGGAGGATCCCAGGTTCTAGGTCAGTGTCAGCAACTCAGCAAGACCCTGCTTCAAAATAAAAAATAAAAGGACTTGGAGTCTAGCTCAGAAGTAGAATACCCCTGGGTTCAATCCCCAGAACTATGAACATTGGAGTTCAGATTTTTGAATGGACATTCTTTCATTTTTCTTGAGTAAGAATGGAATTGCTAAGCAGTGTTAACTGTGGACATATGTTATATATATGCTTAACCTTTTTTTTTTTTTTGTGGTGTTGGGGATTGAACCCAGAGGCATTCTACCTGCAAGCTGCACCCTCAGGCCTATTTTATTTTTTATTTGGAAACAAGGTCTCACTAAGTTGCTAATAACCTAAGTTGCTAAGGCTGGCTTTGAACCTGCAATCCTCCTATCTCAGCCTCCCAAGTACCAGGACTACAGGTGTGAGCCATTACGCTCAGCATGCTTATCCTTTTGAGGAACTGCTGGTATGTTTTCCAAGGTGGCTATACCAATTTATAATCCCACCAGCAGTATATGAGGTTTCCAGTTTTTCCACATCTTATCCAACACTTACTATCTGTCTAGTATATGTTTTGTAGTGCTAAGGATTGAACCCAGGGCCTTGCAAATGCTAGGTAAGTGCGTGCTCTATCACTAAGCTATGCCCCCCACCCCTCTCAAAATGGTTGGATTTGTATTTCTCCGATGTCTAATGATGTTGAACTTTTTTTTTTTTTTGGTGCTGGGGATTGAACCCAGGGACTTATATGCTAAGAATGCATTCTAGGACCAGCCGTGGTGGCACATGCCTATAATCCCAGTACTTGGGAGACTGAGACAGGAGGATTGCAGGTTCAAAGACAGCCTTAGCAACTTAGTGAGGCTCTTAGCAACTTAGGGAGACCCTGTTTCCAAAGAAAAATAAAACAAGGCTGGGATATAGCTCAGAGATACAATGCCTCTGGGTTCAAAAAAAAAAGCATTCTACTTCTAAGCTATACCCCAGCCCATGTTGAATATCTTTTAATATACTTATTGACCATACAATCAGTTTTAATAGAAGCAACTATATCAAACTGCCCATTCATAATTTGTGTAAAATATCTACCATACATATAGGAATCAAGCACAATTTACTAAAGGAAAAACAAAACTTATGGACCAACTACTATGTACTACTAGGTACAAGACACATTGAAGGATATACATTAAACAGATCTCTACTAAAAAGCACAAAATCAGGCTAGGTGCAGGTGCACACACCTGTGCTCTAAGCTACTCAGGAGCCTGAGGCAGGAGGATAACAAGGTTGGAGCTAGCCTCAACAACTGAGACCCTAAGTCTCAAAACATAAAAAGTTGCTGGGTGTGGTGGCACACACCTTGCAAGGCTGACAGGAGGATCGCAGTTTTAAGGCCAGCCTCAGCAACTTAGCAAGACCCTGTTTCAAAATAAGAAATAAAATAGGGCTGGGGGTATAGCTCAGAGGTAGAATGCCCCTGGGTTCAACCCCCGTGCCACAAATAAACAAACAAACAAATACGATTAAAAAATTAAATGGGGCTGGGGGTATAGCTCAGAGGTAGAATGTTCCTGGGTTCAATCCCCAGAACCACAAAAAATAAAAAATATATAAAAGGGCCTGGGTGTGGTGGCACACACCTACAATCCCAGTACTTGGGAGGCTGAGACAGGAGGATTTTAAGTTTGAGGCTAGCCTCAGCAATATAGCAAGATTTTGTTTCAAAATAAAGAATAGCTAGGTGTGGTGGTGCTTGCCTGTATTCCCAATATTTGGGCGGCTAAGACAGGAGAATTCCAGGCTTGAAACCAGCATCCACAACTTAGTGAGACTCTCAGCAACCTAGCAAGACCCTGTTTCAAAACACAAAATACACTGGGTATTGTGGCGCACGCTTGTAATCCCAGATCTTGGGAGGCTGAGATGGGAGGATCCGGGTTCACAGCCAGCCTCAGCTACTTAGGCCCTCCGCAACTTAGTGAGACCCTGTTTCAAAATGAAGAATAAAAAAATAGGGCTGGGAGTGTAGCTCGGAGGTAGAACGCCCCTGGGTTCAATCCCCAGTACCAAAAAAAAAAAAAGTAAAAACCAGAAAGGGATAGGGATGTGGCTCAGTGGTAGAGCGCTTGACTAGCATGTTCAAGACCCTGGGTATGATCCACAGCACTACCAAGAATTGGAAAGGAAAGGAGCAAGAGTACAAAATCCAGCTTCCCTAATGATTAGCAGTACAAGTTAGGATGTAATTTTTTTCTTTTGAGTCTCAGTATCTATCTGTAAAATGGGTATAATGATACCTGTTTCCAGCGGAAGTAGTAAGGATTAGGTAAGATTTATGTTCAGCACTGTAACCGACATACTGGGCCCACAGTGAATACTTGTTTAATGATGGGCTTGCCCCTAGCATGGAAAGATTGTCAGCACCAAGTGTTCCCTGACCACTGTCGCTTTCCACTTCTTGGCTCAGACTGACTTACACAGTGATCTCTTGCATGCAAGAAGTCAAAGAGCTCCTCTGTGCAATCCTCTTCTGTCTGAGACCGGGAAGACACACGCTCATCGCAGAGCTCTAGCCGCTCCCGGGCCTTGACACATTTCTCCAGCTGCTCGCACTGCTCTCTCACTGTTGTGAGTGGATCCTGAAGAAGAAAGAGAAAGAGAAAATGGAGGCTTTAGTGGAGACCCACCCAACACATGCTCTGATTAACACAACCACCAAACCAACGTGCTGCCTCTGAATTACCGTGCAGAAGGCCAGCAGGCAGAGCCACACTGCCGCCAGAAATGGCAGAATGGGGTCTCCCATTCAATTCTGATGCTAAGTAGTAGGGAAAAGTTTCACATTCCTGCCTTCCAAGGTTGTCAGTATGCACTGAAAGCCTCAGTCCTATCTGAAAAACAAGGTGGTAAAGGAAACCTGGCCAGACTTGAAGTAGATCTATTGGAGGCTTTACTTGTTTACTACAGCATTTTGGAATATGTCATGTCTAAAATTTTCAATTTCCCCTGTCTGAGAACCAGGCCTATGTGCCCCAGCTCCCCAGCTAGAAAGGAAACACTAACATGGAGAAGGAAGTTCCTTTCGGGGTTCTTTCTAAACCTCAAATAGCTCCCTGATGCAACTGAAGAAACCCCAAACCAAGAATAGATGCAGCTTTCCAGACCCACACTCCCAAACATGCCAATGCACAGAAAGTGTTAAAGGCTTATTCCACCCTCATTTTTTTCTAGGTGTTAAGTAAGGATTCCTTAAAATGCCCTTAGTTTCATGAAGCTCAAACTTCTTGCTTTTACCAAGATGGTTCCAAACCTGGGACAGCTCTTACCACTAATTCCTCTTCTTCCTCTTCCTCCTACAAAAGGAAAACAAAATTAATGTCAACAGCAATTTTATAACATTTTCCCAATCACACTGATATTATAATTGAGAATAGAAAGTATATTATGTTATTTTATTTTCTGTATTTTATTTAGTGTGTGTGTGTGTGTGTGTGTGTGTGTGTGTGTGTTGTGTGTGTGGTACTAGGGATTAAACCCAGGAGCATTTTATCTTAGCTACATCCCCAGCCCTATTTTATTTATTTTGAAACAGGGTCTCCCTAAGTTACCATGCAGTGGCCTCGAACCTACGATCCTCCTGTCTCAGCCTCCCAAAAGTGGGATTATAGGTGTGCACTACAGCACTCAGCTTATTTTCTGTATTTAATGATGATGATGATGATATGTGTGTGTGTGTGTATTTTTGGCATTGAACCCAGGGGTGTTCTACCTCTGAGCTACACCTCTAGCCCTATTTTATTTTTTATTTTGAAACAGGGTCTCACTAAGTCATTGAGGGCCTCACTAAGTTGCTGAGGCTAGCTGCAAACCTGTTATCCTCCTGTCTCAGCCTCCTAAGTACTGGAATGCCCAGCTTTTTATGATGTTTTGACATCTTAGGAGCCTTGCTAGTCTTGGAGCTAATTCTACCTTCCCAGGGCTAGCTAATTTTTGCAGACAGCACACAACTTGCTGGGGAGCACACCCTTCCTATATAACCTAATCAGTCCAAAGCCCACATAGCTAACCACTTCCTTTATATCAATCTGGTACACCAAGCTCATAATTCCCCTTGCCTAAATCACCCCAGGGCCAAACAACATGACAGCCAGGGACCAGACCTCTAACCTAGAACTCACTGAAATTATTCAAACTATACAATTCTAAATTTGATCAAAGCTGGGCACGGTGGCACACACGCCTGTAAATCTCAGTACTTGGGAGGCTGAGACAGGAGGATTCATAGGTCCACAGCCAGCCTCAGTAACCTCGTGAGGCCTTCCACAACCTAGTGAAACCCTTTTTCAAAATAAATAAATAATAGGGGTGGGAGTGTAGCTCAGAGGTAGAATGCCTCTGGGTTCAATCCCTAGTATCACAAAATTAAATAAATTCATTCATTAATTAGATCAAGCTTGCCTCCCCTGCCTCACCTATTCCTTCCTGCAGAAACCAAGGCTCTGAGCCATGCTTTCCCTCCGATTCCTTCTGCCTACTTCCCCATGGAGCATGGTGTGGCATACACCCCCTTCTCTTGGGAGCTGTAATAAATTCTTCTTTCAAAGGCCGTTGTCTCCACATCTGTCACCTTACTATACCTGATTAAAAACAAATCTTTTTTTGTTTTTAATCAAAAACAAAAGAATATTTCAAGACAAATACCAACTCACTTTCATTAGCAAGAACCTAAATGTGCATGACAGTACAATTTATTTTTTTTTATTTTTTGGCTGTACCACGGATTGAACCCAGGGGCATTCTACCTCCCGGTTACACCCCCAGCCCGATATTTTATTCTTTATTTTGAAACAGAGTGTCACTAAGTTGCAAAGGGTCTCACTCAGTAGCTGAGGCTGGCCGGAACCCAGATCCTCCTGTCTCAGCCTCCCAAGTACTGGGATTACAAGTGTGCACCACCACACCCAGCTATGACAGTACAATTTATAAAGTACCTTCAAATCTGTTGTGGTTTGATTCATCACAACAGTCTCTTAAGTAATTCTAGTTTAGAGACAACAAACAGTAATTAGACATTTTCTGATATAGATTCAAGCTGTCAGATGTTCATATGGGACCTATAGAACTTAAAGTATTTTGTTCTATATTCTGGTAAATCCAGAATTGCTAGAAATAGAAATTTAGTCCTTACTTCCCAAACTGAGCTAGGAGGAAAACTTTTCTTCAAATTTGGTTTCCTTTCTTCCATGGGGAGCAGTGTAAAAAGTTCCCTGTAGAAGCCGGGTATGGTGGCGCACGCTTGTAATCCCAGTACGTTGGGAGGTGGAGACCGGAGGATCCGGGGTTCGCAGCCAACCGCAGCGCGCGCGATCTCTCTCACTCTCTCTCTATCTAGTGAGGCCCTCCGCAACTTCGTGAGACCCGGTTTCGAAAATAAAGCATAAAAAAAAAATAGGGCCAGGGGTGTAGCGCGGAGGTAGAACGCCCCTGCGTTCAATCCCCGGTACCGCAAAAAAAAAAAAAAAAAAAAAAATCCCCATAGAAACATCAGCATACGCCTAAATCCAGGGCACTACAGAATCTGGACAGTATCTCAACAATCTGTCAGAAATAGTGTTTCTCCTGTCCAAGCATGCAAGGATCTTGGGGAAAGAAAGGGTACATAGGGAAATAAAAAATAACCATTATGTTTTCAAAATCTCAATATAATCTCTTCCACTCTCCACCATCAGGAAAGGGACCAAAGTGCACAAAAGCTGGAAGAGAAAGGTAGGGCTGGTTCAACTGTCACCCCAGCTATTATTCTCACAACTGGCAAAGGTTTCATAAATGTAAAGATGGCATTTAGGATATAAATTGTGTTTTTTGCCTGGCGTGATGATGCATGCTTGTAATCCCAGTACTTGGGAGGCTGAGACAGGAGGATGGCAGGTTCACAGCCAGCCTCAGCAACTTGTGAGACCCTCCGCAACTTAGTGAGACCTTGTTTCAAAATAAAAGAATAAAATAGGGTTGGGGATGTGGTCAGAGGTAGAATGCCCAGTACCACACACACAAAATAATAATAAAATAAAAATAAGTTGTTTTTTTTCACTAAACAAGGTTTCTTTTTTCTCTTCTTTTTGTGGTACTGGAAATTGAACCCAGGGGCACTCTACCACTGAGCTACAATCCCAACCCTTTTTATTTATTTATTTATTTAATTATTTTTGCGGTACCGAGGATTGAACCCAGAGGCATTCTACCTCTGGGCTACACCCCCAGCCCTGTATTTTAATCTTTATTTTGAAACAGGGTCTCACTAAGTTGCGGAGGGCCTCACTAAGTAGCTGAGGCTGGCCGCGAACCCAGATCCTCTTGTCTCAGCCTCCCAAGTACTGGGATTACAACCGTGCGCCACCGCGCCCAGCTTTTTATTTTGAAGCAGGTTCTCACCAAGCTACCACACACTGGCCTCAAACCTGTGATCCTGTCTCAGCCTCCCAAATACTGGAATTACAGGCATACCCATCACATCCAACTTCATTTAAACAAGGTTTCCAGCAAGGCACAGTGGTATACAACTGTAATCCCAGTACTTGGGAGTAAAAAGGGCTGGGAGGTGTAGCTGGGAAGTAGAATGCCCCTGGGTTCAATTCTTGGTATCAGAAAAACAAGGTTTCTTAAGACATTTTTAAAAATTCATTAACGATTTCACACTGAGCGGGTTGTGGTGGTAGAGGCTTATAATCCCAGTACTTGGGAAGCTGAGACAGGAGAATCGCAGGTTAGGAGCCAGTCTCAGCAATTTAGTGAGACCCTGTTTCAAAATAAAGGAATAAAATAGGGCTGAGGGTATAGCTCAGAGGTAGAATGTCCCTGGGTTCCATCCCCAGTACAACAAAAAAAATTTTATACTGAGCCAAGTGTGATGGCACATGCCTGTAATCCCAATACTTAGGAGGCTGAGATAGGAGGATTGCAGGTTTGAGGCCAGTCTCAGCAATTTAGCCAGACCTTGTTTCCAAATAAAAAATAAAATAAGCCAGGTGAGCCAGGTGTGGTGGCACACACTTGTTGCAGGTTCAAGGACAGCCTCAGCAAGTAGTGAGACTCTCATCAGCCTAGTGAGACCCCATTTCGAAATAAAAATAAAATAGGGATGGGGGTGTAGCTAAGAGGTAGAATGCTCCTGGGTTCAATCCCCAGCACAAAATAAATAAATGAATAAATAAATAAATAAAAAATAAGCCAGGTGTGGTGGCACACACCTGTAATCCCAGTACTTGGTAGACTCAGACAGGAGGATCGCAAGTTCAAGACTAGCCTCTGCAACTTAGAGAGACTCTCAGCAACCTAGTGAGACCCTGTTTCAAAATAAAAAGGGCTGAGGGTATAGCTTGGAAACAGAATGCCCCTGGATTCAATCCCCTGCACCAAAAACAAGTAAAATAAAACAAATTAAAATCGGGCTGGGGATGTAGCTCAGAGGTAGAATGCCCTGGGTTCAATACCCAGCACCACACAAAATAAAAAGAAATACTGAAAAAATTTTCCCAAGCCAGGCGTGGTGGTGCACACTTGTAATCCCAGTACTTGGGAGGTTGAGACAGGAGGATCTCAGGTTCACAGCCAGCCTCAGCTACTTAGTGAGGTCCTCTGCAATTTAGCGAGGCCCTGTTTCAAAATAAAGAATAAAAAATAGGGCTGGGGGTGTAACTCGGAGGTAGAATGCCCCTGGATTCAATCCCCAGTACCAGAAAAAAAAAATTTTTTTTCCCCAAAAAAACTTAAGTCAGTGCTGGGGGTGTATACCACACCTGTTTTCTTAATTTCTGTGTGTGTGTGTGTGTGGTACTGGGAATGGAACCCAGGGGCATTCTACCTCTGGGTTACATTCCCAGCCCTGTTTCATTTTTTATTTGGAAACAGGGTCTCACTAAGTTGATGAGAGCCTAAGTTGCTGAGGCTGTCCTTGAGCCTGCAATCCGCCTGTCTCAGCCTCCCAAGTTCTGGGATTACAGGCGTGCCAGGCTCTGTTTTCTTAATTTTGAAATTGACTGCTTATCTTTCTCACATCTACTGCTGTGGTGCCCCCTGCTGAACTTTCTAAGGCGGTCCACTTCTTCACATTATAAAACTAGGAAAATTAAGGTATAAACAAGTTTTTAACTATTCTGAATCTATAAGCCCAGAATGACTTGAAGTGTCCTGAAGGACAAATTATTCTTGATGTGTCCAGAGGACAAATGAATAGATAGATGAGACTGGAAACAAGAAGCTAACGGCTTTTGTGAAGTTGTATAGCATTATGGGTCAGAGTCCTGGCTCTAGAATCATGCTGCTTGGCTTCAACTCCTGGCTGCATTTTGTTAGACCTGCATCCTCAGACAAGTTATCTAACCTTTCTATGCTTGTTGCCTCATCTGTAAAAATGGCAGTAACAGTACCTAATATGGCACAGGAATGTTGTGTAGATTAAATGTATTTGTACACATAAAGCCTTGGAATAGTAAACAGTCAATAAATACTATCATTATTTGTGGGGGGGGTACTGGGAATTGAACCCAGGGGCACTCTACCTCCGAGCTACATACACTCCCAGCCCTTTTTATTTTTGGTTTTGAAACAGGGTCTCGCTAGGTTGCTGAGGCTGTCCTCAAACCTGCAATCCTCCTGTCTCAGCTTCCCAAGTCCCGGGATTACAGGCATGAGCCCCCACGCCCAGCTTGTTATTATTATATCGGCCCTCTTAGTCTGGTAAAGAGCTCCCTCTTTCATCACAGAATTACACTGCACATTTCTACATTGCCCCCAAAGCCATACAACTCCCTCGCTCCCCTCACCCCCGCAAAAGAAAAAGAAACCACTTTTTTTTCCCAGGCCAGATCCCCGGAGCCTCCATAGATGCGGTTGAGATTCCTGACCTGAGCTGGGACAAGGACGAGCGCTGGTCTGTTTGCTCCACAAACCTGTCAAACCAGGACCTCAAAATAGTAGATTGACTGAAAATACAGATACTATATTTACGGAAGTTGAAGCGAGACAACATTTTCGCTCCCGTTAAACCTTCACCACATCCATAGAATGGGGAAGTCGAGACCCAGAGAAAAGCTAGCCATCTCCCTGCGCAAAGTCCCTCGAGGAATACCTGGGGAAGGGTGGCGGGAGCAGCCCTGCCGACCCCGCAAACCCGAGGGGGTAAGCCCGGGCAAGAGAGCCTCGTGGCGTGTTTTGGCGGGCGAGGTCCCGCGCCCAGGGCAGTGGGGAGGGTCGAGCCATCGCCTCGCCTCACCTCTTTGGGATCTCCGGAGCCAGTCAGCATCTTTCGCTCGTCCTCCAGCCCCATGTCCAGCTACGGCTCGGGACTCAGCACCAGCAGCAACAGCGGCACCTATTCCACTGCAGGCTCGAGGACTCGTAAGGGTCACTCGGCGGATATCCGGAGATCTGGCCGGAAGTGCGGCAGACTCTAGGTGGACGCGAACACACGCTCGGATCGGCGCGTACCACCCGCCGGAGGCAGGAGGCAGGGGGAGCTGGCGTTCGTGCTTGACGAGGCTTTGCTAAGAAACATCCTCTTCGTCACTCCAGGACCAAATATGTTGATCTAAAAGTTCACTTAAAATATTGGTTCCTAAGAGGCCTGGGACGTATGCTCGTTTATTCGGCATTCCCGGAGCGCGCTTCCCGTTCTTACCCAGATAGCGTATGGAGCCGTCCTAACCGCTGACCTTTTCAAGATGGCGGTCCGCGGGTGCCACTCTCGGGCTCGCGCACCTCCCCAAGATGGCGGCGCCCGAGGCCTGGCGCGCCCGGAGTTGCTGGTTCTGGGAGGTAGCGGCGGCAACGACCATGGAGGCCACGTCCCGGGAGGCGGCGCCAGCGAAGAGCTCGGCCTCGGGCCCCAGCGCTCCCCCCGCCCTGTTCGAGCTGTGCGGGCGGGCGGTGAGCGCCCATATGGGGGTTCTGGAGAGCGGGGTGTGGGGTAAGTCGCGGGGTGAGGGGCTACCGCGGGCAGCGAGCGGGGGCGGCCCGGCGGCCAGGGGCGAGGGGGCGAGGCCGAGCGGCCTGGGGCCAGGCCCAGCCCCGGGCACTGGGAGCCACATCGCTGGGTCGCAGCGCGGATTCCGTGACTGACAGGGCTGGAGCGAGTGGAGACGGAGCGCCCCGGGGTCGGCGGA
>PVJS01063642.1:0-10437 GCA_004027185.1 Glis glis | reverse complement strand
ATCAAGTGTCAAAATGCTACTCATAGCCGGGCATAGTGGCGCACACTTGTAATCCCAGTACTTGGGAGGCTGAGACAGGAGGATCGCAGGTTCAAAAGCCAGCCTCAGCTACTTAGTGAGGCTCTCAGCAACTTAGTGAGACCCTGTTTCCAAATAAAAAATAAAATAGGCCGGGCGTGGTGGCGCACGCTTGTAATCCCAGTACTTGGGAGGCGGAGACCTTAGGATCCGGGTTCGCAGCCAGCCTCAGCTACTTAGTGAGGCTCTCCGCAACTTCGTGAGACCCGGTTTCAAAATAAAGGTTAAAAAATAGGGCCGGGGGTGTAGCTCGGAGGTAGAATGCCCGTGGGTTCAATCCCCGGTTCTGCAAAAAAAAATAAATAAATAAAATAAAATAGGGCTGGGGGTGTAGCCTGGAGGTAGAAGGCCCCTGGGTTCCATCCCCAGTACCATTAAAAAAAAAATGCTACTCATACTAGACATAATTTTTACATATGTATTAAATGTTTTATGTATAATTTTTGTGTTTTTACTTTTGATTTTTTAATAATTCATAAAATCTTTAGTTAAAAGTGAAAATAGGGTCTTTTCCTTCTGTTTACAAAAGGGAAGTAAAATTAGATTTATAGTATAGAAATTAACATTTAATAGTTTTTTAAGAGAAATTTATATTGCTTTAAAGGTAAATGTGGAAACTATATTTTTAGTTTATTTTTATTGAAATGTCTTTTGAGTCATTACTGTGCAATGGGTAGAAGTAGGAAGTAAACTTAAGGGTAGTTTGTAAAACTAAGGCAAAAAGCCATTAATGTAGTTACATTCAGTGTAAATGTGAATTAACCACTCATTGCCTCTCCCCAGTTTTTAGGAACTTCTTAGATGTAAGTTATTTTCATTTTTTGTAAGAAAAAAATCGAAGACACTTTAATCTTTAAAAGCTAATACCTAAGCCAGGTATGGTGGTGCATGGTTATATCCCGGTATTTAGGAGGCTGAGACAGGAGGATTGCAGGTTCACGGCCAGCCTCAGCAATTTAATGAGGCCCTCTGCAACAGGCGTGAGCCACCATGCCCAAATAATGCCTAGTTTTATAACTATCATGCCAGCAAAATTACTTTGAAACTTTTTTTGTTAGTGCCAGTAAAACTGTCTGACTCATGAACCCATCTAAATAACAGCATTCCAAATATTAATATGAAATTTTGTTCATGAGAAATTTGGAAGGATGTGAGAAATTTTCATTCATCACTCAGTCCTTAGTACTTGCTACCCAGATAGATTTGTTTTCTGTGTTTTGGTTTGGATCTAATCTGATCTCATCTCATGTCCTCTTTTTTTTTTTTCTTTTTTATGATTATAAAAGCACTGTATGTTGGGAAAAATTTGTATTTATTATATAATAGGAACTAAAAGAACTCGAAGACACTCCCTCCCTCATAACAATTATTTATAGTTTGGTATATGTTCTTTTATACTTTCTCTGTTCACATGTAAACATGTATTTGAAATATAAACATTTTCCTTATGTTTCAAAGGGACTGCAAATTTAAGGATTAATAGAAATTTTGTACCTTTAGAGAATTTTGCCTTCAAGTATTCTTAGAGAAAAATGTTTTGATACCACCAAAAACAATAGTGAAACTGTGTGTGAGTGTGTGCGTGTGCGTGTGTGTGTGTGTGTGTGTGCGTGCGCGCACGCGCACACGCACGCAGAACTGGGAATTGAACCCAGGGGCATTCTACCTCTGAGCTCCACCCCCAGCCCTATTTTAGTTTTTATTTTGAAACAAGTTTTCACCAAGTTGCTGAGGACCTCACCAAGTTGCTGAGGACCTCGCTAAGTTGCTGAGGCTGGCCATGAACTTGTGATCCTCCGGTCTCAGCCTCCCAAGCACTGGGATTTAGGTGTGTGCCACCACGCCTGGCTGGTGAAACATTTTTACTCATGTTTTTCACAAATTTCTACTTCAATCTTGGTCTTGGTTTGTGCCAGTCTAGAGATTTTTCGTATGTAACATCTACTCTTCTTGCACTGATGCTATCCATTTGGTGGGAATAATGTTTCTTTACTGATATTTTCTTACCACCTGCTTCCAGTCCACCCCATTGCACTTGTCACAGCTTCCTACTTGATCTTTGTGTCTCAAAAGCCTCTCACTTTGCTGAGCCATGTTTACTCTTACTAAGAGCTTTTCTTTCACTCTTCTGAGTATTAGCTCAACAACAGAAATTTCCACCTTCAAAACACCCAATAGACTGTCAGGATTAACTGTGAATTTTTAGATGAGAAAACTGAGACCCCAGAGTTTTCTTGCATGAAATTGTATAGTTAATTGGGAAATCTAGACTAAAACAAGATTTAGTACTTTCATTCCCTTTTGTTTCCAATACCAATTGGTATTTAAGTTCCTACTCTGGCCTTCAAAAACCAACTGTTTTCTGTGTTATAGCAAGGTAACTCCAATCTGATGTAAGTTGGAAATTATTGTATCTTATAAATAAAGATAGTGCTATAAAATATTTTAATTTTGATGTACTGTTAAAAAGAACATTCTCAAGAAAGTTAACCATTTCTTCCACACTCTATAAAGAATTATATTAGCATGTGTAAAGATTAAAGATTTATTGATTTGAAATCATTTGAGACAGTGAAGCCAGTATGAATGCAGTAATTTATTATCATAGGCTTCATTGGGCTATAATTTGACATTACTTGCTTTGAAGATCAATATATTGGCTTCAGATTTTAGCATATTGATTGATTATGAGTTACTATTTTACTCCAACTTTATCTGGCACAAAATCAGTAATAGAACACAAGCAACAAAAAATAGATAAATTGGACTTCATCAAAATTTAAATCTTTGTTCTTCAAAGAATACTATCAAGAAAATGTAGAGACAAGAAATGTAGACTCAAGGAATGGGAGAAAATTTTCATAAACCATATATCTGAGGGTCTTGTATCCAGGGTATATAAAGAATTTATAACTCTGTACTAAAAAAACAAATAATCCAATTTTAAAATGGGTAAAGCGTTTCCAAGAAGATATACAAATGGCAAATAGGCACAGGAAAAGATATTTAACATCAGTAGTCATTAGAAAGTGCAAATCAAGCTAAGTGTGGTGCACATGCCTCTAATCCTAGTACTTGGTAGGCTAAGACAGGAGGATCACAGGTTCGAGGACAGCCTTAGCAACTCAGTGAGACCCTCAATAATCTAAGGAGACTCTGTTTCAAAATTTAAAAAATTGGGGTTGTAGCTCAGAGATGAATGCCCACTGGGTTAAATCTCCAGTACCACTTAAAAAAGTGCAAATCAAAATCATGATAAAGTGTCACGTAACACAAAGATAACTGTAATATGAAAGACAAGCAGTAGCAGGTGTTGAGGAGGAGGCGGAGAAATTGAAACCTTCATAAATTAGTGGTAGACATGTAAAATGGTGCAGCCACTACATGGGAGGTTGGGGAGTGGCTGCTAATGGGTTAGGGTTTCTTTTTGAAGTAATGAAAATGTTCTAAAACTAGATTGGGATGATTTCACAATAGCTTTGAGTGTAATGTGGAGGCAAAATCAAAATTATACAGAGTAGGAGTCATATTCGGTATCAAAGATCAAAGAAATGGGACATGTATAGTTGGTCATATACTTTATAATTAAATATAATTTATAATACCTTATACTACAGATTTTATAAACATGGTACTCTTACCTGAGTATTGTAAACCTGCCTGCTGCTTATGTTTTTACAAGGCAAGCCTTGTTCTCTCCTGTTCTAAGCTAAATGTGATAGTATATAAAAAGATGCATATAAAATTTGGCTTCATGTGTTTTCTAATTCTCTACACTCTTCTATGCCCCTCCCAGCCCAATGTTTTTCTAATCCCTTTTCTTTGATGACAACCTCCCCATCACTTTACAGAATGCACATTTTCTTTCCCTTCATTAGTTTCTCTCCCCCCAATTTCTCTTCCTGCCATGGGTCCTTATCTGGGTGTTCTAAGAGAAGCAGTTTGTGGTTCATATGAGACATCCTTCATATTTATATTTTAAAAGATTGTAGAACAGAGGTCAACAAACTGTGTATAAAGAGCTAGCTGTAAATATTTTCAGTTTTACAGGCCGTACATTCGCTGTTGCAACTGCTTAACCTTAGATAGCATGTAAAGGAATGGACATGTTGGTTTGGCCCTGAGCAGGCCATGTCAGGCCATAGTTTGCCAAGCTGTGTTTTAAAATTCTTAATTCATATGCTCACTAACAAGACAAAGTGAGATTTTAAAAAATTAAGTACAGTAAATTTAGGCAGTTTTATCCCTACCTCCATCACTTACGAAAGTGGTTTCATCCTTCTTCCAAAGTTATTTGAGGAACAGCAGTCAGAACCTCAGCATTTCCCTTCTTAAAATTTACCAAGCTTTATTAAAAATGCCAGACTGTACATAACCACTAAAGATCGTGGCACAAGGGCTGAGGTTGTTACTAAGGTTAAGCCAGAGCCGGGCGTGGTGGCGCTTGCCTATAATCCCAGTACTTGGGAGGTTGAGACAGGAGGATCGCAGGTTTGCAGCCAGCCTCAGCTACTTAGTGAGGCCTCCGCAACTTAGTGAGACCCTGTTTCAAAATAAAGAATAAAAAATAGGGCTGGGGGGTGTAGCTCGGAGGTAGAATGCCCCTGGGTTCAATCCCCAGTACTGGAAAAAAAAATTAAGTCAGTGTATGTGTGTGCATAAGTATAAAAGTAAATACAAATGTATTGTGCATGTATGCATACAAATTATTATGTTTTGTGTATGCATATAATTTCATAATATGTTTGCCATGGAATATACTTAAATAATCTTTGAAATGTCCCAGTTTGTTGAGTAAGAATGTAAAAGGACACGAATTTAAGATAAACAAGGAAAAAATAAATACTGGATTGTTTGGCCCTGCAAAGGGAGATAAAGAATCAAGAGCAGTATAGCTTAGAATCTCCTGCCATCATATTCTAGATTGTTTTAAGTATTTTATGTAATCTGATGTTTATTTAGCTTATTTCACTTTAATCTGATGTTTGTTTGGCTTTTTGAGCATATGGTAATTGTTCATGGGTAAAACAAATGTAGTATTGAAGCAAAGGCAATATATCTTGGCAGTTTGTGAAGTTGCTGAGATAGGAGAATTTAGATTATATATAAAATTATGTTTCAACTAATTTTCAAATAAAAATAACAAAAATTTGCATTTGCTATATGAGTATTTTACAAATTACTAGATAAAGCAGAATGACCATAACTTATTTAATGGATTTCTTAGAAAAATAAAGTATTAAGTGGGGAGTTCAAGCAACTCAGGAAAGCAAAATGGCGTAGTATGCCCTAGAATTTTTAATTGTTTTCTTGGAAATTATTATATGTCATGAAGGTATAGTTTAAGTGCATATTTTAGGCATTGGGAACAAAATAGTGAACAAAACAAACTTTGCCCTGCAAAGCGTATATTCTAGGCAGGGAGAAGGCAGTGAACAATTTGCTGTTGAGTAATAAAACAGATTATATAGTACGTTAGAAGATAAGAACTATGGACACATAGACTAGTATGAAGATGTATAATCTTTTTTTAAGAGTTAATACTAATCTGTGTCTAATGTGAATATCGTCGTCATATTTTTTTCCTTCAATTTATAGTTCCAATGACAGGATTCACACAGAGAGCAACTATTGATCCAGAACTGAATGAAATACACGTCTTATCTGGACTTAGCAAAGACAAGGAAAAGAGAGAAGAGAATGTCAGGAATTCATTCTGGATTTATGACATTGTAAGGAATAGTTGGTAAGTAACTCCTGTCTGTGCTGGTATCCCAATGTAATATTTATATAAGAGTGTTGGTTTATTCAAAAGATGAGAGAAATGGGAGGTTTATGTTAATTTGAGACATTCTACGTTTAAAGGTCAGTATTTTAAAAAATCAGTATCATAGTCAAAATCAATGCCTGTGTATATGATGTTGAGTGAATGGAATTTCTATGTTGTTCAGTTAGTAGATAGTTCCTGGTCAGGGAGTCAAGAGGATTGTATTTCGGTCTAGGTTCTGCCATGAAGTAGATCTGTGAACTCAAAAACATTATTTTTTTAAATGTCCCCAGGTTTAAGTTTTTAAAGTGAAACGGTTTGACCAAAGCAGATTTGGGACACTATTACTTAGTGTTTACAAGCCAGGACACCTTGTCACATATTGTCTCAGAACTGGTGCTGCATGGTTTGCTATGGGAAACACTGACGCAGAGAATCCAGCTCTCACTTTCTGTAATCGCTCCATATGTGAATATTCTACAGAACGGAAGCACTTCAAAGAACTTCCTCCATTTCGTAATGGAGAGTAGTACTCAGCAACTAAAGAATGTATTGTTTTCTAAGTAAGACATTTTATTTATAGTCAGAAGGAAAGCACTATACTGTGAGTCTTTTTATTGTGCATAAACAGGATTGTAACCCTTTCAACCTTCAGTTTAAGCCTTCATATGTGCTGTTTGGGTTTCACAGCATGAGATAGGTTATTCTGAAGTGAGGTATTTGATGGCTATTAAAAGAACTTCAGAATTCATTTCTAACAAATTCATATTATTTTATGGGAGTTATCAGAACTTTAAGCTTTGATGTGAACAAATGTATAATTTTTTTCTGTTGGTAATTGGACATTGGCAATTAATTTGCTTGATATATTTGTATTAACATTATGTTTGCTGCTAATTTCTAGAGTAGAATGCCTTAAAAGCAATGTCTTGCAGGTCTTGTGTCTATAAGAATGATCAAGCTGCAAAGGATAATCCAAGCAAAAGTCTACAGGAGGAAGAACCGTGTCCAAGATTTGCCCACCAGCTTGTTTATGATGAGTTACACAAGGTATTCTAACTACTTTGACCTGTAAACTTTCCATGGCCTGCTTTCTGAAAGAATCTCTAAATATATCTTTTTCTGATTGTTTTTAAGTGGACTTGAATAAAGTTGTAATACATAGCAGACACTTATTGGAATATGTAGCAGATATTCAGTATCACTTCTCCCTAAAATTCTTTAAGAGAATAAAGATTTTTTTTAATAGTTATAATTCTTGGCACCTTTCCTCTTTTGAAATAGTTATTGGCTGCTTCTGTAGCTCAGTGGTAGAGTGCTTGCTTAGCATGTGCAAAGCCCTGGGTTCAATCCCCGTACCACACACAAAAAAGTATAGTTTTGAGCATTTGGATGCTTCGATCCATGATATGAAAAGGAGCAGGTATATAACTTCCTGGTTTTAGGTTTTCCCATTGTGTGAGATGTCATTTTATCTATATTTTTCCTACATATGAGTGACCTCTCTTTTATCAGACTTGAGAAAATGGTCTTGGATTCTGAAGTTTTAGTGTCACTAAATATTCTTTAACTGTTTCTCCTTTCAATTTAATAGTTTAGAGATTAGACTCAGATTATATAGAAATTTACTGACAGAGCTTGATTCTTTCTGTTTATGCTACAGATTATTAAAAATCTGTGCTATGTTGTTTGAGAGCTCTAGGTAAAAGATACTGTGGGAGTGAATAAAAGTCCTTTCTTAGCCGGGCGTGGTGGCGCACGCTTGTAATCCCAGTACTTGGGAGGCGGAGACCGGAGGATCCGGGTTCCCAGCCAGCTTCAGCTACTTAGTGAGGCCCTCCGCAACTTCATGAGACCCGGTTTCAAAATAAAGTATAAAAAATAGGGCCGGGGGTGTAGCTCAGAGGTAGAACGCCCCTGGGTTCGATCCCTGGTACCACAAAAAAAAAAGTCCTTTCTTTTAGAGTCTCCCAATTTAAGAGGTTAAATGAATTTCCATATGCAGTATAGAAATAATATCTATTGTATAATACTGTTGAGTATAAATGCTTCAAAATTTCAGGAAATTCATTAAAGTTTTGTATAAATGTAGAATAACATGAAAACTCTAATAGTGAAATCATTCTTGTATTCTTTTTACATTTCTTTCTTGATATTAATTGAATAATGGAATAATGTTTTTAAAGTTACTTTACAAATTATGTATGCCATTTAATACCTGGCATTTAGGTTAAAACAAAGTAAGATGGTAAAATTTGTAAGTATTTAGTTTATTGTTGACCTTCAGTAATTTAATTCAACATGCATGTCAGAGGGGTTTTTTGTTTGTTTGGTGGTGGTACTGATGACTGAACCTACCTGTTCTACCACTGGGTTATACCTCCAACCTTTTTATTTATTTTTTGAATCATGCCAAGCTGGCCTTCAACCTGTGATCCTCCTGTCTCAGCCTCCCAAATACTGGGATCCACAGGCATTGGGATCACAGGTATGTGCCACCATGCCTGACTTGTGTCAGAGTTTTTAAAAAGATATCATATGCTATTTTGGTCAAGCTTGATTCACTTGATAATCCCTATTATTTGTTATCCTCCACAAACTATATCTTGGATTAGCTTCTTCCTATCGTTGCTTTAGTTTCATGTCTCCCATGATCATTTTAATTATGGTAGTACAACTTATTTTAGTATAAAATGTAGTTTAGGAAAGTAGCCATAGTGCTTTAAAGTAAAATGGAAACTTAAGAAAAATCAAGAGAAGCTTTTGGTAAAATGTAGTTTTGTTTGTTTAAAAATAAGGCTCAGAAGGTTTCCTATTATGCACTGCAAACAAAATGGAGAGATTTTATAGTGGCTTCTGTAGTATCTTGACGATATAGGACTTTTTAAAAATTTTGTTTTTGTGTTTATTATAGGTTCATTATTTATTTGGTGGGAATCCAGGAAAATCTTGCTCTCCAAAGATGAGACTTGATGATTTCTGGTCACTGAAACTGTGTAGACCTTCAAAAGATTACTTACTGAGGCATTGCAAGTACCTTATAAGAAAACACAGGTATGAAAATAATTCACTGAAAACTTCAACATTATCAGTTATTGTTGATATTACCTACTTTGGAGATAAGACATTCTCTTTGCAACTTTAACAAGAAGATAGTGTGACTATTGTGAAGATAATGTATTTTATAAATGTCCTGTTACTCTACTTTTTTTTGCTTTCCTTTTTCAAAGGAAGATACAAAATGAAGATAAATATTGGTGCTAATTTTTTAAATACAGAGCAAGTAAAATTTTGCAAATATTAAAGTAATAGAAAAAAATTTCTGTGAAGGTGATGTGCCGTGCCTACCTTGGAGTAACTCAAATTCTAACTTCCTCAAATGAGATCAGCTCTAGATCATTGACATCTCCCTAACCTGTTCATAACTCTGAATAGTGAGTGCATGTGGCGATATGATGGACTATATGATATCTCTAGAGTTGGGTGTTTCACAATACAACTTTAAAATATGGTTATAATTTTGCATCGTTACCTTTACCAATTAATTGCAAAATCATATAAATAAATATTTCCTTGTACATCTCCTGGGTCATGTTTGCTTTCTAGTCTGAGCAAGTGATAAACCACTAAAAAAATGTAGAAAAGTGTATCTCTCAGTTTGGTTACTGATAGTGTCAGATGGTAATAAAAATTTGTAGGTTGGGAAGAAAAGGTTAGCCTTTATTAAGTTGTTATTGTGTGCTAGGCTCTGCATATTATTTTTCACAGTAAGCTAATGAAGTAGTTACTGTCATTATCACTGTTTTATCAAAGAAAAACACTGAGGCATTTAAAATGGATTATGTAGTTTATTAAGGTCACCCAACCATAAGTAACAAAGCCAAGATTTGATCCTGAATATTCCGACTTCAGAGACTACTGTGTGTGTGTGTGTACATATACATATGTACATGTGTGCATTTATGTATTTTTGTATGTTTTATCACATATTTATGTATTATATATATATTGAATGTAAATACCTAAAAATCTCTAAGTATGTATAAATTAGATTTGTGTTTCTTTATCATATAATGCTGAATTATTTCACAAGTTGTGCTAAGGCAGGAAGATCACAAGTTCAAGGCCAATCTGGGGCAATTTAGCAAGACCCTATTGAAAAATGAAAAAGGCTGGGAATATAGCTCAGTAATAAAGTGTTCCTGGATTCAATCCCCAGTACCCCCCCCAAAAAGGAAAGAAATGATATGTGTAAAATACCTGCAAGAGTGTCTAGCACATTACAGATGCTAGGTAGTGGTTGCTGCAGTTGTTGTTTCTGTTACTATTGTTATCACTGACTGAGACATGGAAACTATGTCATTAAAAGTATTTAATCAATGTCAAGAGCCGGGCGTGGTGGCGCACGCTTGTAATACCAGTACTTTGGGAGGCAGAGACCGGAGGATCCGGGTTCGCAGCCAGCCTCAGCTCGCTCTCTCTCTCTCTCTCTCTCTCTCTGTCTATCTCTCCCTCTACCTAGTGAGGCCCTCCGCAACTTCGTGAGACCCGGTTTCAAAATAAAGTATATAAAAATAGGGCTGGGGGTGTAG
>PVJS01063641.1:0-10438 GCA_004027185.1 Glis glis | reverse complement strand
ACTTAGAAGGGACTCCAGACAAAGAAGCAGAAAACTTTAGATGAATGAAGAAGATGACCTAACTGAGGAAGTTGGGGGGTGGAGGGAAATACATTAATGCACATGATGTATATACACAAACTTATAAGACTCAATCACTACGCGGAGCACGAAAGGGAGGGAAGGGGGAGAGAATAGGGTGGGATTTGAGGGAGGGCTAAATGAGCAATGTGTGCATATATGATGCTGCTACCCTGATGTGTATCAAAATGTATAATTACAATGCACCAATAAATGAATATATATATATATATATATATATATATATATATATATATAAAGAAGATTAATTCATGCTACAAATAAGCTCCACAATGGGGCTGGCATTTTTTTATTCTTTTAAGTAAAATTACAATGCCAAAAGTCCACCATTTGTGGGGGGGCGTTGGGTCTGCATAAGCCAGTGAGCTAATAAATATGCTTCATTATTTGCATGCATTTGGTATCTACAGAGAGCCTCAGAATGGTAAGATCAGACAGAACACAAATTTAACATGAAATAAATTTAGAAGGTAATCAAGTGATTGATTTCCTCCAAAAAATCCTTCTCATATAACAAACAAATAAATATTTTGAAATAAAGATTGGAATAAGGGAAAAAGGTACTTATAAAATATTGATATAATTAAATGGAGGTCTTTACATTGGTTTAGAGATAATATGGTGCATATATGCATATGCATTTAATGGATTCTGAACAAAAAGTTCAGAAAATATTATTGATTTCTTTCAGCAATTAAAAGTGTTGTAGTTTTTTTTTTTTGTTTTACTACTTCTGAAATCAGAAAAGAGATGTGTTTGAATTTTACAAGTTATCTAAAGGCCACAAGTTAGTTATTGGGTATATGGGAACCTAGTTTAAGACTTGCAAAGAAGATAATACTTTATAACTTTTATAAAAACACATTTAGTCCTGTATTTGAGGATGAAAAAATTAAAAGTTTTCTAATTTATTTGACATATTTTAAGTTCATTCTGAATAGGAAAGGTGTACCCTCAAGGATTATCAAAGATCTGTATCCTATAAAGAACTCAAGCATGCCTTGCCCTGCTTGTATCCCCCTATTGGAAACCACCGTCATTATTGTTGGGTTCACCCCACATTAGGAGGCGTGATCAGGAGGCCACACTTAGAAGACTGAAGAGATTCAGTTTGGAAATTAAATCACATTTGAAAGAAGAAAACGGTGTCAGAATCTTAGGTTATGCTATGTGGACAAATTCTCCCTAGCATTCAAGTGGAGATATTGAGAAGCCAAACCAACACAGACATAATTCAATCTTAGAAATAACTCTCAGAGACACCAAGTTTTAGGAAAATTTTATTGAATTACCAAACAGGTTTTTAAGGAAGAGGATTATGAAGCCTCATGTACATTGAGTACTACATCAATTTATATAAAATCCATGACCCCATTTCCAGTTTCCAACTGTATGTACATGATTTGAACAATGATGGAAAAATTACTGAGTACTGGTAGTTGTCATAGGTATCCAGACAAATGCCATATACTGCTTCATTAAATCAAATTCAATCAAATCCATTAGAACCTTAATCATGTCAAAGTAGTAAGCCTGGTTCACCAGAGAAAAATAAAATAGAAAAAAACACACCTCAAGTCACTTAGATTCTGGGAGAATTTTTGAACTCTGAGAGAATTCAAATAGATCAAGAAAAAGACTCAGCTTTAGCCTGTAATAACAAAGACCTCTCTTTGAGCTCAGTGACCTTGATGTGAAAAAACTGTATCAACAGCATGTCTATGAGAAGGTACTCAGGAAAGAAAGCCCATTCTCACATTGACCTCCCTCTGAAAAGACTTTTATTCACACCACTCCACGTAAGATTACCAGAGTCTTTTGTGTTGCTAAACCAAAGAGTCACACCTTATTCTTTACCTTTCTCGACTTAATACCATCAATTTGGCTCAGTAAGAACATTTTTGCTTAAAACATTATCCCGTTTGGCATCTGGAACATCACTCTCTCTTGGCAATTGTTTCTTCCTAGAATCCTTTACTGATTCCCCAGTATCACCTCCACTGTTTCCAAATTGCTCTTCCTTCTTCCTCCCCAAAGGCAGTTACAACCTTCTAAATTTCTCCTCCCCAAGTCCTTAACATTTATTTCTCCCTTTTATCATTTATTCAATTCATAAATCCTTTTAGCTTTGACTTGAAGATATACTCAGGATCCAGTCTTTTCCAGCTATACAAGTTGAAAATCCTAGATATCTTCTTTACAGCACACTAACTTTTCAATAACCATATAGTATCATATGCTTAAAGTTTTGCTAACAGGGTAGAAATTATGTTAAGAATTCATATCCCAATAATGATAACAGCAATAATAAATGAAAAGGGTTAGAAGAAACTTTTGGAAGTGATGGGTATGTTTATGGCATAGGTAGCAGTGATAGTTTCACCAGTGTGTACCTGTCTTCAAATTCATCAAGTTGTATACAATAAATATGTACAGTTTGTTTGTCACTCATAATTCAGTAATGTGTTTGTTTTTTATTTATTTTTTTTTTATTATTTTTTGTTTGTTTGTTTTTGCGGTACCGGGGATTGAACCGAGGGGCGTTCTATCTCCGCGCTACACCTCCGGCCCTATTTTTTATACTTTATTTTGAAACCGGGTCTCACGAAGTTGTGGAGGGCCTCACTAGGTAGAGAGAGGGAGAGAGGGAGAGAGAGAGAGAGAGAGAGAGAGAGAGAGCAAGAGAGCTGAGGCTGGCCGCGAACCCGGATCATCTGGTCTCCGCTTCCCAAAGTACTGGGATTACAAGCGTGCGCCACCACGCCCAGCATATGTTTGTTTTTTAAAGAGTGCAGCTTTTTTTTTTTTTGGGTACCAGGGATTGAACCCAGGGGCATTCTACACCCCCAGCCCTATTTCCTTATTTTCATTGTAATGATATAGCATTGTGAGATTCAAAATGATACATTTATATATATATATATATATATATATATATATATATATATACATCACTTGGTGTGTTTTGCTCTGGATTCCAACCCCCTCTTCCTCCCTCCCCATACATGTTAGTGAGATTGGTAGTGAGTGATATCTTTGTATATGAACATAATATTATTTGATCTGTTTCATTCTTCATGACTGCTCCCCTCCAACTCCCTTCCACTATTCTATTGGTCTCTCTCCTCTTTTATCTCATGTCTCTTTTCTTTCTAGTTTCCACACACAAGAGAAAATATAGGACTCTTGACTTTCTGAGACTCTATTCTTAAGACAGCAAAAAAGTGTTACATCAAAAGTTTACATCAGAGATTATATTCATTTGTTCAAAGCCTACATATATTGGTCTATGTCTATCTGACATCATCTCCTATTGCTCCCAGCCTTGTCCATGCAACTTTACCCAAATTGGTCTATTGCTATTTCTGAAATACCCTAAACTATATATGCATCTCAAATACCCAGAGCATTTATTTGCACTTACTGTTGTGTCTACCAGGAATGCTGTTTTCCCCAACAGTTGTATGTGACATACATTGTTCTTCCTCCAATTTTCTGCTCCTATGTTTTCTTCTTGGGGATTCCTTTTCATATAGTAACCCCTCCCAGCCCAGCATCACTTATTTTCTTTACCTTCCTTTATTTTTCTCAGTGAAAAATATGTCTGCATATTTTTAGTGGTTTACCATTGTCCTCTCACTAGAATGTAAGTTCAATGATTGCAAAGATTTTAAATAATTGCCAAACTAATGAACAAATTCTTTCTTGAAAGAATACCTATGTTTATTTTAATTACTTAACAGGGTATATTTCTCTCCTAATTTTCTTCTTAGAGGAATGTTCCTGAGGCCATTGTTAGATTGGATACCCAGTTGGTCAGGTAAGCTGTGTGAATTTGGCCTCCTCAGCTATCCCCATGAAAGCCACTGCAGTGTTATATCTAATTGATGTTCTTTGAAAACTCCATTGTTTCTTCACTAGTGAGGATCTGAAAACTATATTTTATTGTGGAAATTCAAGAAGTGTTTTCTTTTTTTTTTTGCGGACCGGGGATTGAACCCAGGGGCGTTCTACATCTGCGCTACACCCCCGGCCCTATTTTTTATACTTTATTTTGAAACCGGGTCTCATGAAGTTGTGGAAGCCTCACTAAATACAGAGAGAGAGAGAGAGGGAGAGACAGAGAGAGAGCTGAGGCTGGCCGCGAACCCGGATCCTCTGGTCTCTGCCTCCCAAAGTACTGGGATTACAAGCGTGTGCCACCACGCCCAGCAAGAAGTGTTTTCAAAGTATTAAAAACCAGCAGAGACATGACACTTAAAGCTCTATGAGATCTCTGTCCTTTCATCACTTGCATCTTCTCCATCACCATTACCATTTCTGTTGTCACAGCTAACCTTTCCTGAGAATTTATCACATCCTGCACGCTGTTCTCCATGTTCTTTACGTAATTAGCTTGCGTAATCCTCATGACACCTCTACCTGGCAGATATAACCCACCTATTTTTAATTAATTTTCCTATTTTACAATGAGGTAACTGACATAATTTGACTCAGATCTTTTGTAATATAAACACTCAACCTGAACATGGTTGGTATTTAACAGGAGTTCAATAAATAAACATTAGCCTTCACCACGAATTTATGGCTATTAACAGGGAGGTTGTTGGGTTGATGCGAAATGTCCAACTCACAGCTTGGCACATCCCTAGCAGTCTGGGAACAAGGGAACACAGCAGGGGAGGGAAACTTAACCTATACATCCCCAAAGTTTGCGACACTGCCCCTGGAGAGCGCTGGAATGAAATATGGACACATAAAATTGCAAATTTGTCACTGCATCTTTCTGTTTATTCAATTAGAGATGGTAGATTTCCAGGGGGGCGCTGAATAGTTTTTTTCTGAAAAGGGAGTAGTCCACCAAATTAATTTTGAAACCTAATGTAACCTTTCACAATTGCCAGTTCTGTATCCTAAATAATGTCTCATAGGTCTTATTCCAATCCCAGCTAAAGGGCTCTAAGTGGTAATTAGCTACGTAGAGCTGATTTGGTTCACCAAATACCTGTTTAGCCAAACCCACTGGGACACAATCTAGTCATTTCAGTCTTCTAAACACTGAATTGGTTTACCTAATTATCCACCCTAACACTGATTGGCTATTAGCCAGTAAAACAGGAAACTTGGGGGCCTGATGTCACCAAATAAAATATATTTCCATTTCATTTGTGTTTTCACTTTCTACTGTGTCTTTCAAAACACATAGGTGTGAGGTCAATAATCCCTACAAATTTAATAGCAATATTAAGCAAATAGCAAGCAACAGCTAAGATATAGTTATAGGTGTGAGGTCAATAATCCCTACAAGGTTAATAGCAATATTAAGCAAATAGCAGCGACAGCTAAGATAGAGTTAAAAGCAGTGTTTGCTATGAAAGAAAAGGAATCATTAGTGATCCACAACTCACATAGGACTGAAGTTTCTCCTAATGAAAGAATCCCATATAAACACAAGGTTAACTTTCTTTTGCAAGGGAAATAATATCTCGCTTTGTCCAATTTTGGGAAGAACTGAAGTGGGAGTCATCTGTCTGATGATAATAAGGTCAGCAGCTGGCATCATTCTTAGCCTCTTTCAAGAAATTAAAAGAGAAAAACCAATGGACACATAAGCAGATCAACAAAGATTGTATTCAAGGCATTAGTCACAACTGTCCGTAAAAGGCTGACATTATCATAAGTAAATATATTATCTTTTTGATAACAAACTAGGGGTTCAAATTTAATGGCTTAAAAATTACTTTTAACTTTATCCAAAAGCCTGGTATCTTTCTGGATCTGTGTAACTAAATAGTAATTGCCCAAAATAATTTTAGATATTTTAAAGTTTTCTACTCAATTTCAGGTTTCTCAGAAGGACAAATGAAAGCTAAATATCTTAATTTCATTGACTTATTCATGAAATTTATTCATTTTCTGATTAGGAATTTTGGCTTCATAGAGATATATCTGTCTGATCTGATGAATTTTTTTTTGCATTTTATGCCCTGCATACAATTAAGACTAGAGATGAGCGTTAATCCCATTATAACACAAAGCCATGTTTTTTTTGTTGCAATCAACAACTGATTTTTATGGAAAAGGGTTGTTATAGTTCTTATATGATGTCTTTCTGATCATAGATGAAGAATCTTAACCTCAAATCAGAGGTGATGATAAGAAACCTCAGGACTTATAGTGTATTTGCACAATTCTCCCCAACGGACCTAGGGACTCAGCACCAGAAGTTAGGAACCTGGTTTTATTATCTTTCAGGAACACAACATTTTCACAAAACTGTGATGCTGCCAAGTCGGAAATTCCATTTGATGAAGTCACAGAGAGAATGAAAATGTCAAATCAACTGAACATTTTCGTCGACATGTTTAACATACTTGCTCTTTGTAAAAAAAAAACTAGTAATAATAATGTGAGAATTAAGAACATTAGTAAGTTTATTGATGCATTCAAAATCTTAACCACAGTAATTACTTTTATGATTCAAATGTCAGAGTGCTAAAGTTAAGTAGCCTCATGCTGCCTTCTGAATACATAGACTTGGTTGGTGGGCAGGCAGTCATGGATTCCAACAGTATACACAATTCAGTTTAATATTCAGAGTTGCCCTTTTTTACTGAGACTGACTGTGGCCTTCTGTTTACAAAATCTTTTTTCTACCAAAGCACCAAGTCACCCACCACAAAGGACCATGCAATCTACCACAGAGATTATCCCTAAATCACTGTGTTAGTCAACTTTCTAATACTATGACAAAATACCTGAGATGATCACTTTATAAGGAGGAAACACTCATTTTGTCTCACAGCGTTGGAGGTTTCAGTCCATGGTCATTTGGCCCCGATGCCTTTGAGCTGGTGGTGAGGCAGTACATGATGACAGGAATATGTGGTGGAGGTAGTTGTTCACCTCATTGCAGTCAGGAACAAAGACAGAAAGGAAGCGGCTAGTGTCTCAGTACCACTGACAAGAGTATGTGCCTCCCACTAAGCCCTACCTGTTAAAGGTTCTACCACATGCTGATAGCACCACCCTGGGTCTTAACACACAAGCCTTTGAGACACATTCCAGACTTCAACTATAGGGGTCATCCTGATTAAAGTTCTGGATTTCTGTAGCTCTTTGGCTCTAGGGTTGATGGTATGATAGCTAACTATTTCTTCAGCATCTCTTTGTTCAAAAAAAAAATTATTGAACATTTATTATGTAAAAAACTTATGTTAGTCCCTAGGGATTTAACATTAACCCTAAGCAAAATAGAAACAGTCATTGCTTTCATAAAATGCAAATTTTAAGACAGAAAATAAAAATAAAATACATTATTAAGGACCATTAAATATTTGATTTAAAAAATGCCTGGCACGTAGGAACTTCACGAAAATTATTTCATAAGAAATAATGCCTTACATTGACATAGAAAGATGAAGATAGATTCTTGTTTTTCTATTATTGATGGTCTGCTCATTCATGTCCATAGTTTTTTTTTTTGGTTTAGTTCTCAGAACATTTCCTCTAATATGTAATTTATTAATAGTACCTCATAGTTTATCCTCATTGGCCTGGACAAAATAAATGATCAGATCTAACCTTCTATATTATAAAACATGAAACAAAACTATATGAAACACCTATACAGCTTCACCCTTTCCCCTCATCCCTAGCCACACCTGATTGTTGGTTGTCCAACCACTAAATAAGTTATATACACTTCCAGGAACCCTGTTATCCACCAACTGACTTCTTTTTAACTTAATATAAATAAAAATGATCTGGCATGTATGAAAAATATGCATATAGTTGTCCAAATGAGGAAAAGATTACAAGAATATGAGTTGACACTTAAAAACTGGTCCACACAGCTCAATACCTTAACTCTTATATATTATTTTTGTGAAAATTCAGTCTTAACTATGAACTTTTAAACTACTACAGAGTTCCTGAGTCTTCTTGACTTTAAAGAATCTGTGGTCTTTCTACACTTTCTTTTCCTCACTAATATATGCCATAGTTTCTTAACTCATCTTAATATATACTCTGTAATGAAAAGAAACTACTAATTTAGTTTTAAATTCCCTCATGGAATCCAATATAATGTAAATAGTTTATAAAAATGTTGCTAGTTAGTACATTTTAATCCACAGATGTAAGCAGGTTTAAAAAATGAAAAGCAGAAGACATATATAAAGGAATACAAACTGGACACAATGCAATTATTAATATGATAATTAACAAGCAGTTTTCCTGTGCCTTTTTGTTCTTAAGTGTTGAAGAAGCTTTGCCATAATTGATGAATGTTTTGTTTTATTTACATTTCAATATTCTGTCTTCCACATTCTTCCGACAATATTCTGTTTCTCTGGATCTGACCTGAACTCAGCAAAATACTTAGGATGTAAACAATGATTAAAATATTTGTTAAATGTACCAAAGTGCTATTAACACTTCCTATTAGAGGCCATCTAAAGCTTGAGGAAACTGGTAACCCCAAGAATGAGTTGTCACTAAGGCAGGGCAGACACGGGCTAAGTGAAATTAAGAGATACTCCTTATATGGGGAAAATACACATGGGCAATCACAGGAGAGTGGTTGAAATGGTGGGGAGTGATCTGCTTTTAGTTTTCCTTGGTGCTGCCATCATATTAAAAAAAATAAGCCTCCATGCATGTGCCTGCCGGGAGATCAATTTGATGAAGACCCTTGGGGGCAAGTAACAAAGATCAGTTAAAATTGCCAAATGTTACAATCTCCCTCCTCACCTTTTCCAAGGTAGCATTTTATTAGTTTGCCTTGTATTCTTTCAGAACTTTATATTACATTATAAATTATATAAGTAAACATAAGAAATATATATATATGAAACTAGATATAAAATTTTCATATTGCATGTACAAATACATGTAGCATATATATACATTATTATATTTTTATATGTATTTTACACATATATACATATATGTCTTATTCATATATACATATATATGGAATATTAGGCATGGAATATATATATGGAATCCATATATATATGGAATATTAGGCAACAAATTACAAATTAATGTTAATTTATTTTTCAACCATTTGACCTTGTTTTACTTATTAGCTTCTCTTTCTTTCCACCTGGTATGGTTCTCAATCAGCAATGTTTACTTAGTACATTCAATGAAAATTTGGTTAACAATTTTTGGTTTGCCAAAAAATTGGCCAAATATTCTGCAGGTAAGGAAGCCAACTCCTGTTCCATCTACAGAAATCAGGTCAAGACTGTCCACTTAGGATTGTGCATCCTGGGTGTGACAAGAGTCTCTTTCATTTGCAGAGATATACAAAGGAATAACAGATACAGAGAAAGCTACACCCCTCCATACCCTCTGTGAAAGGGGAAAACTGAGGATATTATTAAATTTAGAATTTTATGTTCAAAATTTAATGCCTCCTGTAATAAATAGAAGATTCATTGTTTCCCCTTTTACTGCTTTATTTCAACCAGAAGTAATTTTAACAGTTCATTGATGAACCTTCACTCATGGTATCTGGCAAACTTAAGTTTTCAATTTAAATTTATAAATGCCAAAATAAGGAAATAATACACTGTAACTTTTTTAATATATAAATAAGTCATTTTAGAAAAAGAAATTGATCCTAACCAGCTTTATGACCTTCACTCCAAGTCATAGACCAGGCTTTGTGCATGTGACTTTAATCTGTATGCTCCATGCCAATGCTGTGAAATTTAAAAATAATATCAATTGCATTGGCAGGTTATTCTTGCCAGGATTTACAACTTTTATAAAATATGCCACTCTTCCATCTTTCTGAAAGAATTAAAGCCAGAATACGATCATCATGCATGCAGACCTATGTTTATAGCAACACAATTCACAACAGCCAAATTCTGAAACCAATCTAGGTGTCTATCAACAGATGAATGTTTAAAGACACACAATGGGATTTTACTCAGACTTAAAAAAAACAAAATTATGTCATTTGCAAGAAAATGATGGAACTAGGGTGTTATGCTTAGAAAGATCAGCCAGTCTCAGAAAGTCAAAGGTCATATGCTTTCTCTCATATGTGGAAGCTAGAGAGAAAATAAGAAACATAAGGGACTTCAGATAAATGAAAAAAGAGTCCAGTAGAATAGTGGGTGGGGATTGGAAAGGGTGATGGGGACAGAAGAAAGGAGGCTCGATGAAGGAAACAGTTCAAGCCGGGCATGGTGGTGCACGCTTGTAATCCCAGTACTTTGGGAGGCGAAGACCAGAGGATCCGGGTTCGCGGCCAGCCTCAGCTCTCTCTCTCTCTCTCTCCCTGTCTCTCTCTCTCTCTCTCTCTCTCTCTCTCTCTCTCTCTCTTTCTCCTTAG
>PVJS01063640.1:0-10451 GCA_004027185.1 Glis glis | reverse complement strand
GGTCTCAGCCTCCCAAGTACTGGGATTACAAGCATGCGCCACCACGCCCGGCTATTTTTATTTATTTATTTATTTATTTATTTATTTATTTATTTATTGCAGTACCGGGGATTGAACCCAGGGGCGTTCTACCTCCCCGCTACACCCCCGGCCCAATTTTTTATACTTTATTTTGAAACCGGGTCTCACGAAGTTGCGGAGGGCCTCACTAAGTAGAGAGAGAGAGAGAGAGAGAGAGAGAGAGAGAGCGAGAGCGCTGAGGCTGGCCGCGAACCCGGATCCTCCGGTCTCCGCCTCCCAAAGTACTGGGATTACAAGCGTGCGCCACCACGCCCGGCTCTTTTTTTGTGATTGACTGATCTCGCTTAACATAATGTTCTCCAGATCCTTCCACTTTCTTGCAAATGATGTTATTTTGTTCTTCTTTATTGCTGAGTAGAATTCCATTGTGTGTATTTCCCACAATTTTGTAATCCACTCATCTGTTGATGGAAACCTAGGTTGGATCCATAATTTGGCCACTGTGAATTGTGCTGCTATGAACATGGGTATGCATTTTTTTTTATTCTTTCTTTCTTTATTTTTTTGTGGTACTGGGGATTGAATTCAGGGGCATTCTACCTCCGAGCTACACCCCCAGCCTGATTTTTTATTCTTTATTTTGAAACAGGGTCTCACTGAGTTGCGGAGGCCTCATTAAGTAGCTGAGGCTGGCTGCGAACCCTGATCCTCCGGTCTCAGCTTCCTAAGTACTGGGATTACAGGCGCACTACCACACCTGGCAACACATTTCTTTGTTTCATTCTTCTTCTTTTTTTTTTTTTTTTTTTTTTTTTTTTTTTTTTTTTTTTTTTTTTGTACTGGGGATTGAACCCAGAAGTATTCTGTTTCTGAGATACACTTCTAGCCCTTTTTATTATTTATTTATTTATTTATTTATTTATTTATTTATTATCTTGGTACTGAGAATTGAACCCAGGGGCATTTTACCTCCAAGCTACACCCCCAGCTCTATTTTATTTTTAATTTGGAAACAGGGTCTCGCTAAATTGCTGAGGGTCTCGCCAAGTTGCTGAGGCTGGCCTCGAACCTGCGATCCTCCTGTCTCAGCCTCCCAAGTACTGGGACTATAGGCAGGTGCCACCACGCCAGGCCATACTTCTTTCTTAGTGGCAAAAGATATACATGCTTCATGAAGAACACTTGGAAAGCAAAAAGAAGGTCCAAGGAAAGGGGTGGGAAGCAAAAAATCATGAGAGAAAACCACTCAACCTTTTAGCACAGAGAGTTCTAGAGTTTTTCCTCCTATCCATCTGTCTAGCATTGATCGATCGTTCTAAAATAGTATCAAAGACTGCACGTAATTTTGTTTCCTGAATTTACAGGTTGTCAGCGTGTGTGTGTGTGTGTGTGTGTGTGTGTGTGTGTGTGTGTAACTGGGGATTGAACCCAGGGGTATTCTACCTCTGAGCTACACCCCCATCCCCTTTTAGTTTTTGTAACAGGGTCTCGCTAGGTTGCTAGGAGTCTCACTATGCTGCCGAGGCTGGCCTTGAACCTACAATCCTCCTGTTTTAGCCTCCCAAGTATTGGGATTACAGGTGTGTGCCACCTGTACTGTGAAGGAGGGTAGAGTACTATGAGGAGCAAATAAAATTTTGTGAAATAAAGAAAAGCCTGAGCCGGGCGTGGTGGCACACGCTTGTAATCCCAGTACTTTGGGAGGCGGAGACCAGAGGATCTGGGTTCGCAGCCAGCCTCAGCTCTCTGTCTCTCAGGCCCTCCGCAACTTCGTGAGACCCGGTTTCAAAATAAAGTATAAAAAATAGGGCCAGGGGCGTAGCGCGGAGGTAGAACACCCCTGTGTTCAATCCCCGGTACCGCAAAAAAAAAAAAGAAAAGCCTGGAGTCGGGCATGGTGACACATACCTGTAATCCCAGTACTTGGGAGGCTGAGACAGGAGGATCACAGGTTCAAGGCCAGCATAGCAACTTAGAGAGACTTTCAGCTGCCTAGTGAGACCCTGTTCCAAAATAAAAAACTAAACTAGGAGCCAGGCATGGTAGCGCACGCTTGTCATCCCAGTACTTGGGAGGCTGAGACGGGAGGATCCAGGTTCGCAGCCAGCCTCAGCTACTTAGTGAGGCCCTCCGCAACTTAGTGAGACCCTGTTTCAAAACAAAGAATAAAAAATAGGGCTGGGGGTGTAGCTTGGAGGTAGAATGCCCCTGAGTTCAATTCCCAGCACTGGGAGAGAGAGAGACAGACAGACAGACACACACACACACACATACACACACACACACACACACACACCTGGGAAGCACTTGGATCCATACCGAGTGCTCAGTAGATTCCAGCGCGCAGTCTCCACACCGCGTGCGGCAGGGTCGAGGGAGCGTCGTCTGTGTTTTTCCTTTCGGGAGGGCGCCGTGTGCATGGTCTTCGCTCCATCAGAACTTTGGGCCCCAGAGCATTTGTTTCGCGGTAAGCAGCTAGATGATTTTTAAACTCCTCTCTTTCCCCAAGAACACTCGACAAAGCTGGCAGCCTGCGATATGCAAAAATCCACCCAGAAATGGAAGAGAGGGACATTTGCACAAGCTGGGGAACGTCTACAGAATTAGAAGGCACAGTTGGACTAATTTTAGCGCCTAAAAATTGGAAACATTGGAATAATGCTCTATGGGAAATGGGACTTCTTCTTCTTCTTCTTTTTTTTTTTTTTTGGTACTAGGGATTGAACCCAGAGGCATTCTACCTCTGAGCTACACCCCAGCCCTATTTTATTTTTATTTTTATTTATTTATTTATTTTTATTTTTGCGGTACCCGGGATTGAACCCAGGGACATTCTACCTCTGAGCTATACCCCTGGCCCTATATTTTATTCTTTATTTTGAAACAGGGTCTCACTAAGTTGTGGAGGGCCTCACTAAGTAGCTGAGGCTGGCCGCGAACCCGGATCCTCCAGTCTCAGCCTCCCAAGTACGGGGATTACAAGTGTGCGCCACCACGCCCAGCTCTTATTTTTATTTATTTATTTATTTATTTAGTAGTAAAGGTTGAACCCAGAGGCATTCTACCTCTGAACTACACCCCCAGCCCTTTTTTTTTTTTTTGAAACAGGGCCTTGCTAAGTTGCTGAGGCTGGCCTCCAACCTGCGATCTTCCCGTCTCAGCCTCCCAAATACTGGGATTACAGTCGTGTGCCACCATGCCTGGCTTATTTTTTTTTTTTTTTTGAAACAGCTAAATTGCTGAGGGTCTGGCTAAGTTACCGAGGCTGGCCTCCAACCTTCCATCATTCTGTCTCAGCCTCCCAAATATGGGGATTCCAGGTGTGCACCACTGCACCCAGTAAAATGAGTTCTTGACTGTGGGAAAGGAAGCAGCAGGGGCTGGATGGTTGGGGACCCTTCCCTGCAGGTGCAGGCACTGTCCCCGCCACAGACCCCGTGTGGCTGGCAGCTACTTGGTTAGGGGAGGGGAAAGGGTTAAGGCCCCCGGAGTCCTCAGGTTAGAAGTGCCTGGGAGGTTCACATGGCCTCTCCATTGTCCTGGTCCCCAGCTATCTGCTTTCCTCTGTCTTGCTATAGATAATTCTGATCCTGTGACAGCTCTTTGGTATTTTGTCCTTTGGGATTTCTGGGGCTGACCCCACGTGGGCAGACTGCACACAACTCACTTTGTGTCTGGGGAGTGGAGCGGGGGCCGCTCTCTCTGGTGGCAGTCAACCCAGCCGGGCCTGAGAATTTATGAGATGAAGGAGGCCCCCTTTGAAGAAAGGCGCCCTTGTCTGGCTCCACCATAGCTCTGCGGTGCGCATGGGCAGGTGGGGAGGGGTGGGCACGCGAGAGGGGCTGGTGCCCCTGGGATGGATGGGGGAAGAAAAGAATTTGAGAAACCAGGGTCAAAAGTCTTTCTGGGAACAGGAAAGGAAGCCGAGAAGGCTGCTCCCCTCCTTGCAGGTGTATGCTCACAATGGGGGGCCAGGGCTCTTCCCAGGGGTCTCCAAGGGCAGCCCCGGCCCGCCTTTGCTCCAGCTCTCCTCCTGCCAGAGAGTAGACCCAGACAGAGCCAGGAAAGGAAGCGTGCTTCTAGAAGCAACCATGGCCACCCGTCATCCAGAAGTCATAACATTATCTCCACCTGGGGCGATTGCTTCTGGCGTCTCCGAGACTCAGTCTCCCTGTCTGTGAAAAAGGGGCGCTCCACGACAGCATCCCCTGAGTGCGCTCTTGGGAGGAATGCGCGTGGCATACTGGGCACGGTGCCTGGTATCCAGTAAGTGCTGAATAAGGAGAAGCTATTATTAATAGCAATTGTGCTGGGTTTCAAAAGAGGTATTCTGCTCTCGAGAAAGCCAAAAATAAAGTCGATTCACCCAGTGATTCTGTCGTTCTTTTGCTCGGGCAACCCGCAAACATGTAACAGGGCCTACTATGTGCTGCTACTTTAGAGGGCGGTGGTGAGAACAGGCCGGCCCTTGCGTGGTGCTTACGGGTTAGGCTCTGTCTGAAGTCCTTTGTAGGGATCAACTGACGCAAGATTTATTTATTTATTTATTCTGCGGTACCAGGGATTGAACCCAGGGGCATTCTACCTCCGAGCTACACTCCCAACCCTACTTTTTATTCTTTATTTTGAAACAGGGTTTAAGTTGCAGAGGGCCTCACTAAGTAGCTGAGGCTGGCCATGAACCTGCGATCCTCCTGTCTCAGCCTCCCAAGTACTGGGATTACAAGAGTACGCCACTATACTCAGCTGATACAAGATTTATAACCACATAGCTGGGCACGGTGGCACATACCTGCAATCCCAGTACTTAGGAGGCTGGGACAGGAGGATCACAGGTTCGAAGTCAGCCTCAGCAATTTAGCAAGGATCTCAGCAACTTAGCAAAACCCTGTTTCCAAATAAAAAGTGAAAAGGGATGGGGGTGTAGCTTGGAGGTAGAATGCCCCTGGGTTCAATCTTCAGCACCACAAAAACAAGGGAAAAAAAGATATATAACCACATGAAGTAAAATAGTTACAGACAAGGAGCCAGGCATGGTGGTGCATGCCTGTAATCCCAGTACTTCGGAGGCTGAGACAGGAGGATCACAGGTTTGAAGCCAGCCTTGGCAATTTAGCGAGGCTCTTAGCAACTTAGCAAGACCCTGTTTCAAAGTAAAAAATAAAAGCCGGGCATGGTGGCGCACGCTTGTAATCCTAGTACTTGGGAGGCTGAGACCGGAGGATCTGGGTCCGCGGCCAGCCTCAGCTACTTAGTGAGGCCCTCCGCAATTTAGTGAGATCCGGTTTCAAAATAAAGGATAAAAAATAGGGCTGGGGGTGTAGCTCAGAGGTAGAATGCCCCTGGGTTCCATCCCCGGTACCGCAAAAAAAATAAAAAATAAAGCCAGGCGTTTTGGCTCATGCCTGTAATCTTAGTACTTGAGAGGTTCAGACAGGAGGATCTCGATTTTGAGGCCAGCTGTAGCAACTTAGCAAGACTCTCAGCCTGCTAGCAAGACCTGTTTCAAAACAAAAAAATAAAAAGGACTGAGGTATAGTTCAGAGGTAGAGCATGGCCGCCACACAGCTAGTAAGAGTAGGAGCCGGGACTGGAACTGAGCTCTTACCCCCTTGGGCAGCGTCACCCAAGAGGACATTCTGCAATGACAGACACCGTCCGTATCTGTGCTGTCTAAGATGGTCCCCACCAGTGGTGGCTACTGAGGAAACCCGGCTAGTAGGACAGAGGAACTGAATTTTAATGTTTACTTAATTTGCATTAATTTTAATATAGATTTATTTTTTATTATTTATTTATTTATTTTTGGCGGTACTGAGGATTGAACCCAGGGGCATTCTACCTCTGGCTACACCCCCAGCCCTATTTTTTATTCTTTACTTTGAAACAGGGTCTCACTAAGTTGCGGAGGGCCTCACTAAGTAGCTGAGGCTGGCCGCGAACCCGGATCCTCCGGTCTCAGCCTCCCAAGTACTGGGATTACAAGCGTGTGCCACCACGCCCGGCTCCTATTTTATTTTTGATTTTGAAATAAGTCTTGCTAAAGTTGCTGAGGGCCTTGTTAAGTTGCTCAGGCTGGCCTTGAACCTGCAATCCTCCTGTCTTAGCCTCCTAAATACTGGGATTATAGCCATGTGCCACCACGCCTGGCTAGGGGGAAGGTTTTTTTGTTTTTGTTTTTTGTTTTTTTGGTGTGTGTTACTAGGGACTGCACCCGGGGGCATTCTACCTCCGAGCTACACCCCCAGACTTACTTTATTTTTTATTTTGAAACAAGGTCTCACTAAGTTGCAGATGGCCTCACTAAGTACCTGAGGCTGGCCTCAAACCTGCGATCCTCCTGTCTCAGCCCCCCACCCCAAGTACTGGGATTATAAATGTGCGCCATCACGCCTGGCTTAGGGGGAGGTATTTTTAAGTATGTCCAAATATGTTGGATTTCATCACAGGCCCTGTGTTTTGGTGGAGATCGAAACCTTTAATCACGACCCAGGGCCTTTGAGCTGTGCGACAGCCAGAGCCTGCCCTGAAGGGCTGAGCAGTACTGGATTTAGGGGTGCCCTGCTCTTTCCAGCTGCAGATATAAGTGTGTGTGTGGCTTTCCCCCACCGCCAGTGAGGTGAAAACAAATTTGAAAAGCCGGGCGTGGTGGCGCACGCTTGTAATCCCATTACTTGGGAGGCTGAGACCGGAGGATCTGGGTTCGCAGCCAACCTCAGCTACTTAGTGAGACCTCCGCAACTTAGTGAGACCCTGTTTCAAAATAAAGAATAAAAAATAGGGCTGGGGGTTTAGCTCGGAGGTAGAATGCCCCTGGGTTCCATCCCCAGTACCGCAAAAAAAAAAAAAAAAAAAAAAGAAAGAAAAAGAAAACAAATTTGAAGGCTGCGCGGGCTCATCGGAATGCCTCGTCAATATCGTGTGGAGCCAAAAGTCTATGAATCGTGAGGCAGCTCTCGGCAGACAAAAGAGGAGTAATAATAATCACGATAATGCGAATAATAATGAAAAACGGTTACCACTTATTAAGACACTTACTTTATGCCAGACCCAGTGTTAAGTGCTTCTCCGTATCGATCGTCTCGCACGATCCTGCTATCCACTCTCTGCATGGGGGCCGGCGTGGCCTTTTTAAGACGTCAGCCCTAAATCATCTCATGCCAGTCTGCAGCTGAAACGCCTTAAGTGACTTCGCACTGTACTTAGAATGAAATCAAGTTCCTTGGCCTGGCTCCTGCCCACCCCACCCCATCTGCTCCCTCTTCCCCTGCTCACCACGCTCTGGCACCTAAGACCCTTCTCTGGTGTAAATCCCAGGCTTGGATCCGCCCCCGGGCCTTTGCACTTGTTAGTCCTCCATTAGGCAACAACTTCCCACCTCAACCCTCCAGTAGATACCTACAGCAGGCGCTGTTACCTCCTTTTTTTTTTTTTTTTGCGGTACTGGGGATTGAACCCAGGGCTGTTCTACCTCCGCGCTACACCCCCGGCCCTATTTTTTTATACTTTATTTTGAAATCGGGTCTCACGAAGTTGCAGAGGGCCTCACTAGGGAGAGAGAGAGAGAGAGAGAGAGAGAGAGAAAGAGCTGAGGCTGGCTGCGAACCTGGATCCTCTGGTCTCCGCCTCCCAAAGTACTGGATAACAAGCGTGCGCCACCACGCCCGGCCTCGCTGTTACCTCCTATAACAGATGAAGAAACGGAAACGGAAGGTCAGGGTGGTTAATGTGCTCAAAGCCACACAGATCTTTTTTTTTTGCCGTACCGGGGATTGAATCCAGGGGTGTTCTACCTTTGAGCAACACCCCCAGCCCTATGTTTTATTCTTTATTTTATTTATTTATTTATTTTTGCGGTACCAGGGATTGAGCCCAGGGGCATTTTACCTCCGAGCTACATCCCCGGTCCTCTTTTTTATACTTTATTTTGAAACCGGGTCTCACAAAGTTGTGGAGGGCCTCACTGAGTAGCTGAGGTTGGCCGCGAACCCAGATCCTCCAGTCTCAGCCTCCCAAGTATTGGGATTACAAGCGTGCACCAGCATGCCCGGATTGCCACACAGCTCTTAACTTTCACAGCTGAAGGATTCTGCCCATTTATTCCTTGTCAGCTACCTCCAGAGGAGGAGTACCCTTCAAGATGGAATTTTCAAAGCCGGGCCTGGTGGTACATGCCTATAATTCCAGTACTTGGGAGGCTGAGACAGGAGGTTCTCAGGTTAGAGGCCAGCCTCAGTAAAGTAGTGAGACTCTCAGTAACTTAGTGAGACCCTGTTTCAAAAACAAAAAATAAAAAGTGGGCTGGGGATGTAGCTCAGAGGTAGAATGCCCCTGGGTTCAATCCCTAGTACCACACACACACACAAAAAGTAGTTTTCACTCACTTTGCCAACAGCCCTGGTCTGTCTTCGTCCTTTATTGCTAGTCTATATAATTAGAAACCCTGGCTTGCAACACTCCCAACTTCCCCCTGGCTTTTACCTTATGTTTTTCTTTGATTGTGTTGTAGGAAGACTGGAAAGTCTAGAATAAAACAAAACAAAACATAAAGAAGCTGGAGAAAACCCCTCCTGGCCTCACTACCCAGAGGCAACGCGGTCAGCACTTGCCTTTCTCTACACCAATCTTGGTTTCCACGGTCGGTCCACGGTGGGAGACTCTTTGAACATAAGGATCCGCCTGACTTATCCCTTACTGTTGTATCTAAGTGTTCCTGGGCACTCAGAATTCCTCATAAGCATGAAAGCTAATGGCTGCTTACAGTTCCCTCACGGGGACACGCCCGGTTTACTCAACGAAATTTCTCTAGTTTGGGAATCCCCTTTTCTCATCTTGCAAGTCAGGAAGGCAAAAATAGGACTGCCACGCAAGGAGGCGTCCAAGCGACTGCGACTTAAATCTAAAGAGGTTCCCGGGCCACGACGCTGCCCTCCCATCGGAATGAAAGGCACGCCTGTCTTTCATAAGAATAATTATTGCTGTTATTTTATCATCCCCTGAGATTTCACAGCTCGGGCTTGGGTCGCTTAACGACGGGGACACGTTCTGGAAAATGCAGCAGAGCCAGGTGATTCTGTCCTTGTGCCAAGGCCACGGCGTGTGCACGCACGCAGACCTAGCCCGCACAGCCGACTCTGTCGCGGGACTGCGTGCACAGCCCACTCTGTCACGGGACTGCGTGCCCTGTGCTGTCCTACATGCTGTCCCTTCTTGACAAAAGCGTCATCTTGCAGCACGGAGCCACACGTGGAGATGGTAGATGTTCCAGTGAAAACTGTGAATTATACCATGATGTTTTCATCCAAAGTGCGGGGATTTCTTTTTAATTTTTTTTCTTGGTACCGGGGATTGAACCCAGAGGGGTTCTACCTCTGAGGGACACTCCTAGCCCCTTTTATTTGTTTTTGTGGTACTGGGGATTGAACCCAGGGGCATTCTATCTCCAAGCTATACCCCAAGTCCTATTTTATTTTATTTTTCAAATTTGGAAAGAGCTTCTCACTAAATTCCCGAGGCTGGCCCTGGAGCTGTGATCCTCCTGTCTCAGCCTCCCAAGTACTAGCATGACAGGTGTGAACCACTGTGCCTGGCTCAAAGCACAAAATTTTGTTTGTTTGTTTGTTTGGGGGTATAGGGGATTGAGCCCAAGAGCGGTTTACCTCTGAGCTACACTCCCAGTCCTTAAAAAAAACTTTTTTTTTCTGGTACTGGGGATTGAACCCAGGGACATTCTACCTCTGAGCCACACCCCCAGCCCTATTTTTTATTCTTTATTTTGTGTGTGTGTGTGTGTGTGTGTGTGTGTGTGTTTGCGGTTCTGGGGATTGAACCCAGGGGCATTCTACCTCTGGGCTACACCCCCAGCCCTATTTTTTTATTCTTTATTTTTGAAACAGGGTCTCACTAAGTTGCAGAGGGCCTCACTAAGTAGCTGAGGCTGACCGCGAACCTGCAATCCTCTTGTCTCAGCCTCCCAAGTACTGGGATTACAAGTGTGCGCCACCACCCCTGGCTCTGAGCACAGGTTTTAAGGATTTGGTGTCTCCCCTCAGCAAAATCCTCTTGGCTGCTTTGTTATTTACACCTTCTCGGCACCCAACTCTTCCCATGATGCGGCTGTTACTTGTGTCACAACGAGGAGATAGGATGGAAGAGAGCCCAGAATCCAGAGGTCAGAAATCAGGGTTGAGAGCCAGGCATGGTGGCGCATGCTCGTAATCCCAGTACTTGGGAGGCTGAGACCGGAGGATCCGGGTTCGCGGCCAGCCTCAGCTACTTAGTGAGGCCCTCCGCAACTTTGTGAGACCCGGTTTCAAAATAAAGGATAAAAAATAGGGCCGGGGGTGTAGCTTGGAGGTAGACTGCCCCTCGGTTTAATCCCCAGTAACACACACACACACACACACACACACACACACACACACACACAA